>UFQX01001378.1:27491-106871 GCA_900497675.1 Arapaima gigas | reverse complement strand
GGGGGGGGGGGGGGGGGGGGGGGTGATGAATCAATGCTTTTAACTTGTAGCTGATGTGTGAGCTGAGTTTATGGTTGTGAGAATGTTGAAATTGAGATTTAAAACCACCAGTGTGTAACTTACTAGCAACTAATAGACAAGAATATACGTTTTATACATTTTATGCTTTATTTTTATATGCACATCTTTCCCCCAGCATTGATCCAAACCAGTAAATAATGAAGTGTTTTGTATTTCTGAAATGGATAAACTTTTATAAACTTACTATATAAATCATAACATTTAGCCACAATGTCTGTTCCGCTGGGTTATTACTTTTGGTCCTTTGATCTGTACAGCAGGGGCAGAGGAACAAATACCCCTGTCCACTGCCATCCACTGTAACTGGTTTGCCAAGGGGGTGCTGCCTGTTGGGACGCCCCCCACCTGGGCTCCGGTCCAGTCCTGTGTGCTGTTTACAGGTTTCATTCTTATTTCCCTTCCTAGTATCAGTTTTTATTTTGGTTAAAATAAAAACCAACACACCCCTTTTCAGCTGTTGCCTGGTGAATTCTGACTGAGGAGGTTTGAAGGTCTTGCTGTGGACATGTGCATTGAGTGAACTCCCCCCGGTCCTGTTTCTCATTTGTCGGATAAGCTGGTAACTTGAGAAACACTCTGCTGTGGTTAATCCCACTTTTCTCAGGTGTCAACCCATCCATTACATATATTGGCCATACAATTTTTAAACATTTCCAAGTGGAAAAAGGACCTTTTATCTGGTTCTTGTATGGTTGTCCCTTTTCATGTTTACCCCCCTAATCTGTTTGAAACCAAATTGGACATCTGAAGAAATTCAGTCCAAGTTCCACTTGTCCCAAGTAGGGTTTCCATTACCCAGCTTGACCACAAACACTCCCTCCTCAGCAGCTGTTCAGAATTGTCTTTAAATTCATGTTTCTGACCCCACTGTCCAATGATCTCATCAGCTTTAGATTCATTTACCTATTTAATTTACTCAGATACAGTAAAAGCTATCGTTTCAAGGCAAGTGCCACACCAGGACCTTCTGACCGTTCTACCCCGCACACTGTCATTTCACATTAAACTGACAAGATGCACCAGTGACATTTACAGTCATAACTCCAATTACACCTTGTTTTATTCATTTATTAGGATGTTATGAATATTCAAAAACAGCTATTTATAAGTTAAGTACAGCATTGAAAATGAGCAGATGTGAACGGGGGTGTTGAATAAAATCATTTATATATGTAGGTCTGCATGAATATATATATTTATAGGTTCTTCCATTCTCAGGGGTTTGCTGTGAAGTAACAGCTGGTGAAAACGGCAGTCTGTTCACTAGCAGCAGGACCAGCTGCCCCCCCCTTCCACAGGTGAGACATGGCAAACAGGTGGCCTGTGGGTGAGTGTCGCAGGGTCCCGTTGTCCCCAGGGGAGGAGAGACCGCGGATACAAACCGTTCTCAGGAGAAGAGGGGCTGTGGGATGTTGGAGGATTAGCTATTGGCTGTTCAGTCTTTTCCAGAAGGTGCCGATTCATGGCGTGTGCAGACAAGTCGATTGGCAGTTCGGCTAGGTGCGTTTTCGGCGGGTCCTTCACAGGTAACCCTCCTTGCGGAACTGTTCCTGTAGGACATCTCTATACTCGTCGAAGCCGCCGTCCACACGCCTCACCTTCCCGGCCTCACACACCCACAGCTCCTTACAGACCATGCGGATGAGCCGCTCGTCGTGGGAGACCAGAATGACTCCGCCCTGTGGAGGGAGGGGGGGGGTGCTGTGTTCAGCTCGGGGACAAGGATGACACTGTAGCATAAAGTACGAAGCAATGACAGCAGCAACGTGCACCTTGAACTTGTTGAGCGCGTCTCCTAAAGCCTCGATGGTCTCCATGTCCAGGTGATTCGTTGGTTCATCCAGAACGTAGAAGTTTGGGCTGAAAGAGAGACGTAGGAACAATGAGGTGAGTCAGAGCTGCACTTTTTATACCCAGTTTTTAAAAACCCAAAAAGAAAGAGGCCTGCAGATGTAACACTTCAGCAGGAAAATGTGGAAAATGGGCAGGGCTTGCCTACCTGGACATTGTCATCTGAGCGAAGGCCACGCGGCTCTTCTGTCCCCCTGACAGGCTGGCGACAGGCCGGGTGGCGAGCTCACCTGTGATCCCGTACCTGCCCAACTGGTGGCGGTACTCCTCCTCAGGTCGTCCTGTAACGTTAACATCCCTGAATAAGGACACACTGATCACTGCAGATGTGTGACGGTGAAGCAGGTGGCAACGTAAATATATGTGTGTGTGTGTGTGTGTGTGTGCAGGCACACACCTTACCTGGGAACCTGTTGGCAAGAAGCTCCACTGCACACACGTTGAGGTCCAGCTGGTCCACGTGATGTTGGCTGAAGTAGCCGATCTTGAGGTTTCTGCACAAGAAGGACGTTTAGCTGCGACTCGCACTGACATGCAGATGAACTCACCTGCCAAGGCAACACACTCACCTGTGGGCATGCCGGATGCCACAGATAGGCGTTAGCTCTCCTAGCAGCAGCTTCAGCATCGTGGACTTCCCGGTCCCATTCTCGCCCACCTGTCAGGAGGAGGAGACCGTGTCGGACGGGTGCAGGGAAAGGCGGATCGGAAACGTCTCCGGATTTGAAATGACTGCGGTAAAAGCGGTGATACGTACAACGCAGATGCGCGACTCCAGGTCTGCGGACACACTGAGCCCAGCGAAGAGGGGCTGCTCAGCACTGTAGCAGAACTCCACCTCATCGAGCTGCAGGATCGGAGGAGAGAGCTTCTCAAAGTTGTCTGGAAACCTGTAGCAAGAACCAGGAGCACACACACACCCTCATACACTCATGAAAAACACACTCGTGATGAACACACACACACACAAAGTGGAATTCTCTCTCACCGTAGTACAACCTCAGTTTCCTTCTCGACAGGTTTCAGCTTGGGGCTGCAAGACAGACCAAAGGGCCGTTAGGGGGGGACTTCGGGAAAGCGGGTCAGCAGTGGGGTGACGGGTCAGAACTCACAGTTTCTCCAGAAGCTTCAGTTTGCTCTGGACCTGTGCGGCGCGATTGGCGTTGTAGCGGAACCTGTCGATGAACACCTGAGGGAGACAACGCGGTCAGAGAGCCAATGTTGTCCCCGAGCGGGCGGTGTTATCCTGGCCAGAAGGTGGCGCAGCTGGTGTGTACCTGTATGTGCTCTCTGTACTGCTGCTGGGCCTCATACTCTCTCTGCTGGTTCTTCAGACGATCCTCCTTGGTCTTCACAAAGTTCTCGTAGTCACCGCGGTAACTGTCCAGCCGCTGGGAGTGCAGGTGGATGATGTCGGTCGCCACAGCATTGAGGAAGTTCCGGTCATGGGAAACCACTAGGATGGTGGACTGCCACGTCTGGCAGGGGCGAAGCGCAGTGCGTTTATTCCCACATTCCACACTGCACCTACGCACAAGTGTGTGCATGTATGTGCACACGCATGTTCACGGGAGACAGGTACCTGCAGGTAGTTCTCGAGCCAGAGGATGGCCCGAACATCCAGCATGTTGGTGGGTTCTGAGGATACAGTCAGAAAGCAATATGGAGACCCCGAGGTAACAGAGCAAGGGAGTGACACAGCAGGTGGGATTTTTAACACACACACACACACACACACACACACACACACACACACACACACACACACACACACACACACACGTTCGCACTCACCGTCGAGTAACAGCAGGTCAGGCCTGAAAGTGTAGAAGACATTGTTAGACAGTCTGGCAAGAGCAGGACTGAGGCTCAGTGGTTGGCATGACAGGCAAATGGGGCTCACCTGGCGAAAAGCGCTCTGGCCAAAGCCAACCTCATCCTCCAGCCCCCGGAGAACTCCCTGCAGGAAGACGAGGGGGAGCGTCAGCGCCTGGAAGTCATGCCTTCACCACCACAAAAGCCTGCATCCTGCACACTCACCTGGTTGTCTGCTGCTGCATCTTGGGAGTGAATCCCAGACCTGCAAGGATGACGGAGGCCCTGAGGAGATGGAACAGGTAGAAGGAGGATCAGAGCCAGTCAGGTAACAGATCCACAGGAAGCACATCAGCTCGTCATTTTGCAAACACCGCAGTTACCACAGGTAAGGAAGCGCTCCCGTTTATTTTCAATTACATTTTTCATTATTTTTCAAATTTTCTGATGCTGCGCAAACATAACCTGTTAATAACCCTCTCAGCCAGTAGATGGCAGTAAAGAGCTCACGGACAATATAGAACCACCTTAATACAACTCACTTCCACGGTGTTTACAGCCCATTACAGCCCAATGCTTCACATCTATAGATTGAACCTAACCTAGTAAATCAGGGGCATGTCTGTTCCCTCTTGACTGAATTAGGGGTAAAAGTGACTTTGGATCTACAAACAAATGTTTGAGTTACAAAGATACTTCTTCTCCCAGCTGTGTTCATAAGTTAGTGGTCCAGTGTAATGGACACAAATGTGTATTAAACACACACACACACACACACACAGTTACCTGGCTGGTGCCTTGTCAGCCTCGATCTCCTCCAGTTTGGCGTAAACCTCAGAAAGCCGCACGCTCTCCAGGGCATCAGCTCTGAAACCAGGAGAAGCAGCAGAACATCATCCCTTCACAGCTATGATCAAGGGCTGGGGTGGAACATTGAGGACTCAATTGAACACACCTGCACATGCATATAAACACTCCTAAAGGTGACCCACACCCTAGATGCATGTTATATGTGCAGTAATAAGCAGGGCTTAGCGCCCCCTGGTGGACCAGGCACACACTCCTGCCATCTGCCTACTTCCAGCTGAGAGAAGTCCTCTTTTCAGCCCACCGATGACATCACAGAGTGACGCCCAGGACTCACGCTCCGCTGGCGATGCGTGCGTTGAGCTGCCGCTCCTCCGCCAGCAGCCCCTCCCGCACGGTGTCGCTCTCAAGCACGCTCTGCAGAGCAGTCGTGTCATCGCCCGCCACCTCCTGCTCCACGTGCAGGATGGAGATGTGGGGGGGCACACGCAGGCTGCGGCTCGCCAGCATCTTCAACAGCGTGGTCTTCCCCAGGCCGTTGCGGCCGACGAGCCCGTAGCGACGGCCGCTTGCCAGCGAGAGCTCCGCCCCCTGCAGCAGTGACCTGCAGCGGGGAGCAGACACACACTGCTGCACGTGCTCTCACACACGCACACCTGCTGTGGCCACAGCCGAGTCCGAAACCAGCCCCCACCCCTCGCTCACCGCTCTCCGAAGGACACGTCAAAGTTCTCGATGCGCACGTCGTAGCTGCGGTTCTTGCCCGAGGCATCCACGCGGCTCTCCTTCTTGCTGCTCGCCTGGCTTGCCGATGCCTCCTCCAGGACGCTGAGAGCAGGTCAGGGGTTTGAGAAGAGCAACACCACGAGGAAAATGCTGCAGAACATTTTGCTCCGTGAAGCATATCACACAATGATTTGTCATTTTTAGCAATCAAACAGCTGTTTCTACGTGAGCAGCATTTTTCGGCGGGACCAGGATATTCCACGCAGAGGGAGGAGACAGTGTGCGAGACAGCAGCGGTGTCTGTAAGATCTTACAGGGGGCCGGAGGACTTCTGGTCCTTCTCGCTCCTCCTCTCGTGCTTAGCCTTCAGTTTGGCCTCAGCCTTCTCCAGCTTCTTCTGGTCCACAGTCTGGGTGGACGGGGGGGGGGGGGGGAAGCAGTCAGTCAGTCAGTCAGTCAGTCCACCCCTTCTCTGCTTTCTCCGTTGAGGAAGAGACCTTACCGTGTTCTGACCACGCTTCACCATCCAGATCCCCTGGGCGTCACTGACAGCAATGTCTGACGAAGGGGGGGATGAGAAGATGAGTGAGAAGATCACACACATGCAGGATGGAGCAAAGGATGTTGGTCACACTGATCCGGTCTCTGATTGCTGACACGCACGTAATTGCTGTCAAACATGAATGCAAAATGATCTAAGAGTCACCTAGGAATCAGGAACAGCTAAATGAAGTTATTAATTAATGACACTGGCGGCGATCTCAGGTTCACTGAGGGAAGATGCTGCTGGGCCTCACCGCTCTCCGCAGACACCTGGGACAGCTGCACTGGAGCATCCAGCAGCACCTGCTTCTGCCCGCGGTGACAGTTGTTCCTGCAGGAACACAGGGAGGGGAACTGAGAACAGGGCAGCAGGGACAGGGTGTGTGTGTGTGTGTGTGTGTGTCCCCGTCCAAATGCACTCACAGCTTCAGTGAGTCGAACATCTGTGCGCAGATCCCTCTGATGTCATCCTCGTTCTTACAGTCAGCTGACACTTCCTGCAGGACCCCCCCAATGGCATCAAACACCTCCTCCCCATCCTCAAAGTCTGCACTGCCAAAGTCCAGCACACCTGCACGTGCACACACAACAGGGGTAAAACACAGCTGCCACAGCGAGCCAAGGGTGACAGGGCGAGTCCTTTGGGGGGGGGGGTCTTGTGCCTGGCCTCAACTTTGGATTCTGGAGTCAGGGCCCAAGGGCTGGGGGTGGGGCTGATGTCTCGTGCCCAGGTTCAAGGGGGTGGGTGGGTTGGATTCTCGTAGCAGGGCCCCAGGGGGGCGGAGAGCTGATGGCTCGTGCCCAGGCTCAAGGGGGCGCCAAACACCAGCACACCGGTCCGCGTGACACACTGGCAATACGCCAGAATCACTTTGTATGAAGTACAACACGTTCAGTGGTTTTCATATCCAGTTAACAAACCCGAAAGTAACACATTTTCAACCTGTAAAGGAAACGCGTGAAGGAAAGAGCCTCTCCAGCTATCACGTTCCGTACCGTGGCGGTGCTGCCGCTGCCTTTCCTTAGCTAGCTACCCGCCAAATGCCTCCCTACGGATCTCTGACACACTGCTAACCCTCTTCAGATACGCGACAGGTAGCGAGAGACAATTTTCGGACATCGGACCGTCCTTACCCGTGATGTACTCGAAAACTTCTCTGTCGATTTCGGGAAACTCGCTCTTCAGAATATCCACGTAGGTCGCCATGATACACCGGCCCCGTGAAGGAACGTGCAAATGCCTCAACGACGAGGCATCATGGTGAGTGTTGCATCATGGGACATTGAGTTTATAACCCAAGTTAGTGAGCCACAGAGGCATGACTGTTTGCGTTGCATTGTGGGATATTGAGTTTACAACGAACAGCTGCTTGACGTCACTGTTTCGGCATTTGTCTTAATTATAATCACACGCAATGGGAAACTTTTTATTTAATTTGTACCATTGTATTTACCTATTTGTTGAATCGAAGATACTTGTGCTGTGACAATGATTTCGCTCCGCTATATCCATCAAATACATTTTTATGTCCGTCTGAGAAACTTCACGAGTCTTTTGTTCTGTTATTAGATTAGCTGCTAAATCGTGTCGTGGGGTGAGCTTCCAAATAGATGGGAGTATTAATTTTGAAGGTGTCTTTGTGTTTTCCTTGACTTTTAATGGAGACTCAGATTGCTCTTTTTACATAACGTGTCCTGCAACTGAATAACATTTTTACTCATGACGTGCTACGCGCCCGCAGTGTGCTTGTCGGCAGACGTCATCCCCCCGGTGCGCATGTGCGGAGCGCGCGGGCAGTGCCCGGCCGCGCCCCTCCTCTGTCCATCGTTTCCGACGTCCCGTGGCCACGGCGCATGCGTGCAGCCCGTCGGTCCGCTGCGCAGAGAACGGAGACGTTGGGAGTGAGCTGTGTAATGGCGGCTGCGTTGTTGCTGTCGGCGGACGGTCCTGGAGCCACTTTTGCGGCGGGCAACGGCGGTGCGGCGGGAGCCCCCGGTAACGGGTTAGGAGCAGCGGGTCCCACCTCCTGGAACCGTTCCCTGGACCGGGCCCTTGACGAGGCGGCGGCCAACGGCTGCCTCAATCTGAGCGGCAGGAAGCTGAAGGAGTTCCCGAGGAGCGCGGCCAACCACGACCTGACGGACACGACCCGCGCCGGTAATGTGGGCGAGAGCCCCCCGGGGACGAGCGCGCTGGGAGGGAGGCCCTGCGGTCAGAGAGGAGGGCAAAACCGGTGTGGTCGGACCCGCGTACTCACTGCACCCAAAACACATGAAAGTTGTGTAACTATAGGAATATAAATGTGTGTTTCTGCGAGAAGCTCTGGAATTCCCAGCAAGCCGCGTCCTGGAGGGAAACCGCCTGTTTGTGTTTTGTTCCCGTCTAAGATGCGGCAGAGCGCAGAAAACATCTAGCAAAAGTAGTGTGGGAAGTTTTATTAAAATAGCGTGGCAGCTTTAACATATCGAAACAAGTGAAGTAATTGAAATAGCGCGATAGTTCCGTCCGTGTCATCCTGCTGAGTCCCGTTTCCTGTTTGTTTTTTCCCCCTTCGGTTCCCGTTGTGTGATCTCGCGACGGGATCATTTTGGGCTGTTTAAAAGTTTTTATTGAGCCAGTTTGGGGTGTGTGTGTACGTACGTGGGCACGCTTAGCTCCACCATGTATGGATCCTGATCCCCCAACACACACTTAATATTTAAATACAGGGATGCACATGTGCATTACCATACATTCATAAACAGGCACTTTCTTATTTAGAAAAAAACATACCCAGGTACAGATGCTGAAACACACCCGTATTCTTGTTCACCTGTTTTCGCTACACACCGATTACGCTGTGAACACTGTAGCTGGGAATATCAATGTGTGTATGTTGACTGCTGCTCTGTGTCATGTTGCATGCAAGTGTGTGAGAAGGTGTTTCTGTCCAGAGAGGTTCAGTCGAGGTGCATCTGCGATGGAGATGTTTTGTCTGCGGTAGGGTCGTGTCTCTTGTCCCCGTGTGCACTCTGAGCTGTCAGTGTGTGAGTGTTTTGAGGGAAGAAGGCGTGTGGACTGATCGAGGGTCAAATGGTCAGCAGGCACGTGTTGGTGTGAAGGGCTGCAGGGTGATGGATCACACTTGCTGGGGAACTGCTCCAAACACGAGGTTCTGGATGGGCAGATGGACTTCCTCTCGCACACAAACACACTTTGTGCACTGTTTTTTAAATCTCTTTGTCTTTGTTGTCCATGAAAGTCCCTGATGAGCTCAGTTAGCACCATGCTAGGTGACATCGGCTGTCAGTTGTGTGTGTGTGTGTGTGTGTGTGTGTGTGTCAGAGGAGGGAATGTGCACAGAAGGTGGCATGTGAGAAAGTATTTTGACAACACAGCATCACACCTGAGAGGGGCACGTGGTTCTGCCCACAGAGACATTCCCACAGGTGTGAAAAATCAGCAGCTGACGAAACGGGCACGAATGTGTTCATCTGTGGGTCTCTGTTCTCAAGAGGGGTCTTGCTGTGTGTGTCATTGCCTAGGGTTGAAACTGCGCTGTGTGTGCTGTGCCACAGGGTGTCTTTTGCTCCAAGCAGTATAGAAATTGTTTGTATGAACAGTGAGGAATTGAAGCACACTGTCACGCTTTGTGTGTGTGAGGGTTGTGTGCACACAGCCCTCCTAAAGAGACAGTTTCACAGAGATGAGTGTGAACTTCTACATTTATTTAGCTCATACTTTTCTCCAGAATGGCTCCCATTATTACGATACTTACACTCATTTCCCTATATAAACAAGAGGGTAATTTTTACTTTATCAGTTCAGTGTAGGGTTAGGGTTGGGCAATACGTTATACTGGTGGTACATTCACTATTATTTTGTAAGCAATATAAAATGACGTTATATACTAGAGCATCGTGTTCTGCTTACGGCATTATTGAAACCAAATGTTTCCTGATAACCCAGTCAGCTGACCGAGTAGCAGCACGGAGGACATGCAGAGGGTACAGAAACAGACCGAGCGGGAAGATGATTTAGTTCCTAAGACAAATTCATATTCGTTGATATGAAGATGGCTTGGCTTTGGGAGACCAGATTTCAAACAGAGTGAGGTATTTTTGTAAATTTTGTTCAGAAAAGACTTGTCAAATTTAGCAGCACAATAACCAGTTTCATCACCTCAAGCAGCACCCCGTGCTGTATGGTGTGTCAGACTTCATGCACCCCTCTGTTCCCTGACTGCCCCTCTCCCCACACAAGTGAAGCTGGCGGGTTCTTGCTCTCGAGGAGGGCAGGAGAGTAAAGGGTCCTCAATGGGAAGGAATAACCGCTTGTTAAATTTATAAAATACACATCTCTGCACTCTTGCTCTCTGATGTTGAGACAGCGCCGAAAAAGGTTTGCACAGGGTTTTTACATTGAATTATATTAAATAAAGCCAGTTTACAAACTATGTATCAGAAAATGCATGATTATCGGTATCTACGTTGTATGTTGACAGAAAGTTTAAACATATTAAGATTTTGGGGTTTTTTTGTTTTTGCTTTATTGCTCAGCCCTAGTTCAGGGTAAATTGTCTTCCTCAAGGGTGTAATTCAAAGTCATGTTGTTTGAGTAGAAGTGCAGTGAGAGGGTGTAAGAAACTATGGGCATCAGGTCACTGTTGGTGTGATCAGGAACAGCACTGCTGCGCTGTGTGTGTCGATGATGTGCATTTCGGGTCACCTGAGGTACTCGCACAGTAACTCTGATCCATCCCGAGCTGGTTGTTTGTAAATTTGGCCAGTGTCAGTCCTTGCTGTGTGTATGCTGCTGTCCCACAGTTTGTCTGACCGTAGCTGCAGACGCACCTTGACCTTTGACCTGGCCTTAATGTGCACCCTGCACGTGTCTGTGCAGACTCAGGCTCCGCACCTCTACCTTTGCGTGCCATGGCAAGCAGGTTGCGGTACATCCTTCCTCCTGCTGATGTGGGGTGTGGGCCTGAACACTGCATGAACACACCAGGTGCAGTACAGGTGTGTATTCAGGTGCCACACACTCCATGGGGGAGGAGATGTGTGTGCGGGTGCAGCCAGGATGCTGCACAGGGTCCTCACTGCTCTTTACTGTGGATGTGTTGCTCTGAGGGCCCACTGTGCTGAAGGAGGGCTGTGTGTGTGTGTGCGTGCATGTGTGTGATAGAGAGAGATATTATTAGACTCGGGTGTGTGTAAGCGTCGGCGGGGTGTTTCGGCAACCGAGACAAGTGAGGCGCACCACATTTGGCTGCAGAGCTCTGTTGAGGTGCTGCTGTTTTCCACTTCAATGTGCAGTGAGGTGTGCGAGAGAAGCACAGTTCTTCATGTGTTCTAAGATGGCGGCACTTTAGCAGACTCTTTTCCACTGTCCATGTAGACCTGTCCCGCAACCGGCTGCCAGAGCTGCCGATCGAGGTGTGTACCTTCGTCTCCCTCGAGAGTCTGAACCTGCACCAGAACTGCCTGCGCTCGCTGCCCGAGAGCCTGATGAACCTGCAGGCGTTGACGTACCTCAACATCAGGTGCCTGCAACGACCACACACATGCACGCACACACAGCCCGCACCCTCCTCTGTGACCCTTCTGAATCCACCCTGACCCCTTTGCTCCAGCCGGAACCAGTTGTCTACCCTGCCGGCTCCAGTGTGCAACCTCCCCCTCAAGGTCCTCATCGCCTGCAATAACAAGCTGCTCTCTCTGCCTGAGGAGATTGGTCAGCTGCGGCAGCTCACAGAACTGGTGAGCTGCACCGAGTGTGTTACAAACTGTTTACTTGGTGGTCCCGCAGACAAACGTGCAAAATCAAAAACCCTGTTGGTCTTCATTTGTAGCTCCACTATGGGAGGATCAGCTCTGTGTCCCTCAGAGCAACTGAACCCCTCCCAGCATTTTAGAAGTGTCAGAAACACATTGCTTTCACACCAGTTCCTCTCCTTTCAGAGCCATTCCTCCCCTGATAACAGTTTAATGAGTTAGAACAGTCATCTGTTATTGTTATCTGACTTTAGTGGCTGAGTCCTTTTTCTAAGGTAAATGCAAATGAGTAAACAGTATTAATGCATACGTTTTCTTCTGCCACACCTGTCAAATTTTCAAAACGTCTGGTCAGGTTTTTCTGCTCATTTTTTTTTTACCACCTCTATCTTTGCACTGCACCTCTTTCCCTCAGGATGTGAGCTGTAATGAGATTCAGATGCTGCCAGCCCAGGTTGGCCAGCTGGAGGCACTGCGGGACCTGAACATCCGCAGGAACAGCCTGGTGCGGCTCCCTCCAGGTAACACACAGACTTGCTTGGCGTTATCTGACTGTCCCCTAACTGTGTCCTGCATGTTGTTTGACGATTATTTACGCTTGTGTGTTATGCCCTGTGGACACAGAGCTCGCCGAGTTGCCACTGGTACGTTTGGACTTCTCGTGTAACAAGGTGACATCAATCCCTGTGTGTTACCGCAACCTGCGGCATCTGCAGAGCATCGTACTGGACAACAACCCACTGCAGAGCCCACCTGCACAGGTGACGTACCTGTCCCATTGCTGCAGTGGGCAGTGTGTGGTGTCTCTGTGGGGATCGCGTGGCCTGGTGGACAGTTGATTCAGTTGGTCATCTCTACCTTAGATCTGTATCAAGGGCAAGATCCACATTTTCAAGTACCTGAACATGGAGGCCTGCAAGACGGCAGCGTCTGACCTGGCGGACTTTGACAGGCGGGCGTTAACCTTCGGATCTTGGTGAGACTGGACACACACACACACACACACACACACACACGCACGCACAATGGGCACTGTGAGGAATCCACAGATTTTGGAAACAGAAATGCTCCTGCATGGGAAGCGCAGTCACACACAGACCGACACAACACCCCCTCTTCCAGCTGCACCCTCAGTGCTTGGCTGACAGCTGTGTGTCTGCGAGGGACAGCTGAGGAGGTACAGATGGTGGTAGATGAGTGTCCAAGATGTTGTTCAGTGCTGCTGCTGTAAACGTTGCAAGAGATTTCCTTCAAACTTGTAATTACAGAGAACCTTTCCTATTTTTGTCCAAAGATCACAATCCATTCAGTTGGAGTGAGGTTAGTCTATTAACATGTGTGCGCGTGCATGCGTACCAGCAGTTGGTGAAGTTCTAACCCTCCTTGTTCTCCAGTGTTGAAGAGCTGTACCCCGGACGGCCATATGGGGCACTGGACTCTGGCTTTAATAGCGTGGACAGTGGGGACAAGCGATGGTCGGGCAACGAGGTGAGAAGAAAAAGCTGGAGCTGTGGGTCCATCACGTGGAAGCTCTACGTAAACTGAGACGGACGTGATTTTTCACAGTTTTAAGCCGGTCAGCTAGTTTTGCGAATCAGTCCTTTGTTACTGTGTCCTGAAGCCAAACGAGGAACTGGCAGACCTCCCGCTGCGGGTGGCCGAGATCACGAGGCGACAGCGAAGGGAGAAGGAGAGGGAGGAGAGTCGACCCGGGGCTCTCAATGGCACGTGTGAGTGAGAAAGTGCATGCGAGGCCACGTGTACCTACCTGCATCGAGGCCTTTCTCATGCCGTCTGGCTGTTTCGCTCACAGTGGAGGCCGAGCTGGAGCAAATCGATTACATTGACAGCTACACCGGGGAGGAGGAAGAGGAGCCACGACGTAGAGGGGTGGAGTCAGTCAGCCTGAGCTCCCAGTTCATGGCCTACATTGAGCGACGCATTGGCAGGGAGGTGAGTCCTCACCAGGGAGATGCCACAGTAGAGGCTGTAGAAAATGAGCCAGTGTTAGTGTAGGCTTGCTTATGGATGAGAAACTCATCTGGAGAGGATGCACAAAGAAGTGTGTGTGTGTGTGTGTGGGGTTCAGACTTGTTGTTGCTCACAGGGTTCACCATCCAAATCAAGTTTCTCCCGGGAAGGACGGACAGAAGAGACGCGTCGCCACACTGCTATCCAGAGCAGGTAGAGAGACACACACACACTCCTCAAACTGCAGCTGTTTCCTGAGTGAAGGACATGACAAACGCAGGAAACTGTCACAATGTGACGTCTAATTCCCCCCTTTCTGTTTTCCTCTCGTACAGGAATGTGTTGGAGGGCCTGAGTTCACCTCAGTCTCCATCTGTTGCTGTTCACAATCAGGTGACATGTCTATTTATAAATGTTATTTCTTTAATTTTAATTTCTTCCACATCTAAACATTCTAGTGATGTTCTTGTAAGATTATTGTCAAACTGGTCTGTATCACCCCAATTGTGAGTATGTGCACTTTACAAGTTTCTCTGTCTAGGTGGTGCAACACAGTGTCTTTAAATAGAAGTCAAATGATGCAGAGTGGCACCCACTGTGCTGTGTGGCTGTCACCTCTGACCTCATACAGCCAGCAGTCTGGTCTGGTTCTGCTCAGAACATCTCCACCGTCACACACAGGCAGCTGGTCCTCATACAGTGTATCTGGCATTCAGTCACTTCCCATCACTATGGCTGGGGGGGTCACCAGTGTGTCCCTCCTGATGTTACTTGTGCTTTGCAACATGGTGCATTATCGTGCTGGAAGTAACCTTTAGAAGATGCGACCAGTTTGTGGCTGTGGCATTCAAATGCTTGATTGGCCTGAGCTGTTGACATAAGGAATGTCCATGGCTTTACGGCCAAATTCCAATCCGCCAGTCTGCGTGTCGCAGCAGAAATCAAGATTGGACAAATGTCACCTGCTCTGATCAATCTTCAACTCTCCATTTTTGGTGAGCCAGTTAACTAGCTGTAGCCTCAGGTTCCTGTTCTTGGCTGATAGGATCAGAACCCAGTGTGGTGGTCTGCTGTTGTAGCCCATCCGACTCAGGGTTCGATGTGTTGTGCATTCGGAGATGCTTTTCTGTCCACCGCTGCTGTAAAGAGTGGTTATTTGAATTACTGTAGCCTTTGTGTCAGCTCAAACCAGTCTGGCCGTCCCCCCCGACCTCTCTCGCCAACAAAGCGTTTCCACCCACACAATTGCTATTCACTGGAAGTTTTCAGTTTTTTTGCACCGTTCTGTCTCGACTTTGGAGACTGTTGTGCCAGAAAATCCCAAGAGAGCAGCAGTTTCCCAAATACTCAAACTGCCCCATCTGGCACCATCAACCAGGACATAGTCAAAGTCACTTAAATCACATTTTGAACATTGACTGAAGCTCATGACGTGTGTCTGCGTGGTTGTATCCATTGCATTGCTGACTCATGATTGGCTGATTAGACGATTACGTGTACGAGCAGGTACACAGGTGTTCCTAATAAAAAGTGGCCAGTGAGTGTAGTTCTAGAGCACTCAGAACATGTTATCTGCTACTGGTGCTGCACCTTGTTCATGGGTACAGTAACGGCCCTGGTCACCTTAGTGTAACCCCTCATGCCCAGGTCACTGGGGATAGCACCGTTTTGTCCCTCAGCTTCCAATTGCCTGCAGGTTTGAGGTGCGCTGTCCTTCTGCCCTGCAGCCGGGTGTCGACGAACCTGCAGCTTTGGGGGGCGCCGTGGAGCGCATGAGGAGGGAGGCATATCTGGCAGCCCAGCGCTATGAGGAGGAACGACAGCGATCACGTGGTCTCCAGAGGGAGTCTGTCACCACCTACGCCAAGGTCAGGGGGCATTAGTGGTCCACACACACACACACACACACACACACACACACACACACACAGTCGCGCTTGAGAGCTGCTGTTTTATGACACTTTGTTGGTCTTTACAGCACAAAGCAACTCAGAGTCCTACAAAGTCGAGTCCAACAGACAGTGAGGTGAGTGTCCTGTCCCACTGGGGTTAGTGAGTCTGCAGGAGGTGTTGAACCTCTGCTGGCCTCAGTCATTGTAGCAAGTGGCCCACGTTGAGGTTTCTTCACAAAGTAAACCGAGCCTCAGGCCCACCTGCTGGCCTCCCCACGTCAGCTCTCTTCCCCTCCCCCAGAACGTGTGTCCTTCCCGACGTTCCACTCACACGGACGACTCGGCCCTCTTCATGGTAAGAGCCCCCCCGGTGTGGTGTGGGCGACTGCAGCAGCCCAGTAATAACCACAGTAAACATCTCTCAGCTGTGCCCTAACACCTGACTCACTGGTGTATGTTTGCACCACCTTCTCCGACAGGGTTGTCTTCTGCCTTTGGTTTCCTATAGTGTGTTCTAATGCCCCATCGTGTTGGCGAGGCAGGCTAACACACTCACACCGCACATGAGGTCTCTTTCCCATGATCCTGCACTCAGAGGCCGCAGCACCGAGACTCTTGCCGCTCCACTGTGTTTTCCTGCATAGTTACCCTGTTCTCTTTGGGCCCTTTCTACCTGAGCTTTTCAGACTGTTTTCCTGCCCTGCTGCTTAGTTGTTTGCTGCAGCTCAAAGCTTTTCTTCTCCTGTGCTCTGCTTCTGCCTCCCACCCCCCACCCTGCTCGGCGCCAGCCGGACCACTGGCCCCGGCTCATCTTTGAGGTAGACACTGACACCAATACTATAAAGAGGAGGCCAGGTTCTCACAAGCAGGTGACTGACCCTCAGAGTCTTCACTGTACATGACACACTGCGTGCAGGCGGTGAGATCGCGGAACACTCACTCGTGCGTGCAAACACGTACAGCTGCGTGAACACGCACATTTACACACGTTGTGCTCAAGAACGTAAACTTTCTCATTTTTCTAGATATTTTCTATTTATTCCATATATTACATATGTTGTAGTTATTCTTACAAATGTCCACGTTTCTTCCGTCTTTTCGTTTCGCCCCTCTGAGCCCCTGTCTTTTCCTTTCATGGCTGTCTCAGGCTGCTGAGCTCCCTGGCGCCACTCTGTGTCTGTCTCAGGTACTGCAGACCCTTCTTGCTCCTGGCAGGTTGGAAGAATGCTTTGCTTATCAAGCTGTCAGCTGCTCTGTGTTTGTATCTGTGTGTGTGTGTGTGTGTGTGTGTGTGTGTGTGTGTGTGTGTGAGAGAGAGAGAGAGGAGTGACTGATGTCTGTTGTTATGACAACAGTGTGTTTAATTGGAAATGTACCGTATATCCTCATGTGTCTTTCTTCCTCTTTTTTAAAAATGTCCTGATCCAATGTACGCCCTTCCGGTAGATGGGTGAGGACCGCTCGCCCCTCTCCCCCACAGGTAAGGCTGTCTCTCTTCCCACTTTATTGCACTGTACTGTTCTGTGTGGTGCCTTATTGCACCTTACTATGTTTTGTTTCATTACCCTCTACTGTGTTTTTATGATACACTGTCATAAGAACATGCCTGGGACCAGAAGTCTGTATTTTTTTTGTGTAAAACTAGTCATTTTACCACTGTCGCAATAAATAAAAAATTAGTAATACAGGTGTCCCTTGTTATCCAAACTCTCTCTATCCAAATATTTGCTGTAATAGATCGTCAAAGTTGTACCTTAAATTCACTATTCAAATCAGAAATCTGCTATAAAAGATCTGCATCCAAAAACATTTTAAGTGCCTGAGTGAGTGTTAAAAATGTATTTTAAGTACTGCTTCAAGAGAATGAGGCATTATGGGAACTGGATGTAATTCCAGAGAAGTGTCTGTCAGCCATGCAGATGTATCTCAGCTGTTCTCCCAGTAGGATCATGTTTTGCACTTCTATTGTTTACAGCAATAATGCACAATATGTTTAGTCTTCCCCACATTAAGCAAGATTAATGTATTTCATAGATTTATCTTGCATCACATGTTTACTTCAGTGCTGTACGGGGTCATTGTGTACTGCCCACAAATATAGCTGCTAATGAGTTTACTGAGTGTTCAACAATGAGTTAATTGGTGTTTTAAATGCTTTATTTTATACATAAATCCTTGCTGGACTGTTTTATTGGTGTTTGAGTGCTTTAGTGATATTTGTAGAAATTGGTTAGGAGTTTTGCAGTATTCTGGTAATGTATTATTATATTTTCCATTAAAATAATGGAATATATTCTCCTGCTATTTGAAAATTTAGAGAATGACGTTTTCAGGAACAGAATAAATTTGGATAACAATGGATGCTCGTACTGGTGTACAACTTACTCGACCTCAGATATGAGTATAATGAATAAAAAGATATTTTGTAAAATTGAATTATATTTGAATTGAATCAACGTGATAAAACCTGAACAAATGAAGTTTTGCAAAAAGATCCTGACCAAGGAAAGCCTCATATCAGTTTAAAGCTTAAGGATAAAACATGTAAAATTCTCCTGAAAGGTAATACTGTTGGCTGACCTGATTTACTGTTTACTTGTCACAAATGATTCTGTACGTGTATCTCAGCAGGGATGGGTTGCAGGCGTTATGGATGATTACAGTGGTTACAGGAATGGCCTTGTTAGGTTGTCATGTTAATTTTATACAGTTCATGAAATGCAGCTGCTCAAAATGCTTTGCAGTAAAGACAGAAGATAGTTGGTTACAAATCTAATGTAATTTACAGCACACACCAGCATTTAAAAATTTATATTAATAAGGGTACAATAGAAAAGCAAAATTACAGCAGTTATAAAATTGAAATAATAAAACAACATAATTCAGCAGTCCATTTTCTATAGCCACTTACCCATTGCGGGGCCACCATGGTCTGGAGCTTCAGAAGCACAGGGTGTGAGGCAGGGTACAGCGTGGACAGACGCGCACAGACACACACTAGAGTCACCAGTCCACGCGAAACACATGTCTCTGGAGTGTGAGAGGAAACCAGAGCATGTGACGAACAATTGTCACACAGGTGTGAAGCCACTTCTGAAGCCAGAACCCAGGAGCTGTAAGACTCCAGCACTACTGCTGTGCCATCCAGAAATAAAATAAACTAAACAAATAAAATGGAGCAAAATAAAAAGATGATGATAATAGGAATAAAAACAAAAGGCAGTGGGACTAGAAAAGTCCTTCAAATGTTTTAATTTTGAACACAAGGGTGAACATAAACATGTCCAGGGCAATGTTAATATTGCAGACTCGGTTTCTGAATTATATGTTCTCAGCATTTAAAAGGCAGCAACTTTGCATTTTTGGATGAAAGTGTCTCAGGAATGCAATATTTTCTCACTTAAATTAATGCTAACAAAGAGTTTTCTTTAGAGGAATTGAAATTCTGGGCAGATTTTCAGGAAGAAGAATGGGCACAATAGATGAGGGAGTCCTGTCTGTAACTTCTATTCAGAGTTAATTGTTGACCAGTACATCCCAAAAATGTGCAACATTCTGCCTTGCCGTCCGTCAATCCTTGACACTGCATTGAGAGTTGAATTAAAAGATTTTATCCTCCTATTCTGTGCTGGAGTTCTTTACTGCCACCCACTGTTTTGGAGGGTAAAAGCATAATTTTTGCTTTACTGTATATTGATTTTTTTAGAAAAACACGCAAGTAGGGGGGAAAAATTAAAATAAATGTTTTGGAAGATGTTCATATCTTAGGAAATTTGTAACTCAGTTTGTAACACAGAAGCCAGTGTAACTTCACTGTCCTTTGCTAAATTTTATTACACTCTATTACTTATTGAGGTTCTTTTACATTCTTTAACACTTCACCACATTATGCTTCCCTGCTCTGTGTTGCGCTGGATCAAACTTTATTACCCTCTATTACACGTGGCCATTCTCCACGCGGAGATGGAAAGCTTGCATATGTGGAAGCAGACCTGTCGCTCCATGTGTCTGTGTGTCTGTCACCCCTTTCTCCTCACTCTCTGGCACTTGCACCCAAACCCCACCCCCACCACCATCTTGCACACATCTCCTCCACAGCCCTCCAATCACCTTCCTACCCTGGCCCTGCTGCCCCACCCTCCTGCCGGGGCACCGCCCCTCGACCCGAAAGCTTCCTATTTCGCCTAAGCCAGAGAGAGGAGAGGAAGAGAGGTAGGCTGTGACCGCTGACTCCTCCCCAGTGTTCCAAAGGCGTGTGTTTGTCTGTAAAACACACCTCTTTCCCTGTCCTCTGTTGTCCTTCCAGAGTCGGGCACTATGCAGACCAAGTGTGAGGAGACCCCCCTTCCACAGTCCCAGAGTCCTTCAGGAGCAGAGCTGGAGCTGGTGGAGCAGCTGCGCAAGGCAAGATGCACCCTCAGCACCCCAAAGCACGGCCACACCGTCCCTGTTCTGCACCCACACGGTTGCCGTAGTAACGGATGCTTTACCTTCGAATGGATGTGGCAGATATTCACATTCACGTGTGGCCCCCCCCCCCCCCAAACTTCTTTCTACAGAATATCGAGTCTCGACTGAAGGTGTCTCTCCCCAGCGACCTGGGTGCAGCGCTGACCGACGGTGTCGTGCTCTGCCACCTG
Organism: Arapaima gigas; assembly: GCA_900497675.1. NCBI lineage: Eukaryota > Metazoa > Chordata > Actinopteri > Osteoglossiformes > Osteoglossidae > Arapaima > Arapaima gigas. Next base: position 86,788 of record UFQX01001378.1, on the reverse strand, counting down.
GCTAATCACGTGCGACCACGGTCCGTGCCCAGCATCCACGTTCCCTCGCCCGCCGTGGTGAGCCCACCTGCTCCCCGGAGCCGTGCAGAGATCCAGTAGGAACAGTGTGTGGCTCTCAGTATTAAGTGCTGTGTGTGTAAATCTCGTCACTGTGCAGCCTAAACTAACCATGGCCAAGTGTCGGAGAAATGTGGAGAACTTCCTGGAGGCGTGTCGCAAGATGGGCGTTCCGCAGGTGAGGTGTGCAGCAGTCAAGGGATTGGGTCATGACCCTGTTCACCAACTCGCACACAGGTGTAATGTTAGTGCCGAAGAAACACAGGAGCTGAGAGAAACACACACACTAATGTTCCTGATTAACTTTGGCCTGGTGTCTGTCTGCTACTAACAGTCTTCTTTTTCTCTTTTCTTCACTCCTTTCTCTCTCCATCCTTTCTTTGCTCTGACCACGATTCTTCCATGCCTCTGTCCTCCATACCCCCCACGTCCTGGCAGGAGTACTTGTGTTCTGTGGGGGAGATTGTGGGGGCAGAGGGGTGTCGTGTGTATAGGACCATGGAGGCTTTGTTGTCCCTGGCACCTCCCCTTGTGCCCCCGGCCTCCAACCACCTTGCAGGATTTGCCCTCTTCTATCTGTCCGTTATGTCTTTGCTCTGTGCTCTCTACTGCCACCTGGTGCCCTGCCTATGAACTGTGTGCACAGGCCCCACCCCAACACACCCAGGTTTCCTGCTGTACCTGCTGTCACTCATCCACAGCATTGCTGGGAAAACGCACACACACACACACTGGGATGTGTGTTTTAAGTTCCTCCTGCCAGTGATATTCAGGGCTGTGTATCTGGAGGAAAACGGACTTTGCCTTAAAAGCGAACAGAAGGACTGCAGTCTCTTCTGACCTGAGAGCCATGAAACATTTCCCTGCCCCCAGCTCGGCCCTTTCTGTGCCTCAGCTGCACCGCACGCGCACACACACACACGTGAGCCAGCTGTGACCCTGCAAGTGACCTGCGAGGTATGAGATACATGAGCACAATTTGATCCATGTTGGCATCACTGCCTACCTGTCTGATCACATGACAGCAGAAAGGGGACAGAGGACAGATGGTTTCTAGGTGTTTTTCGGACCACGCTTCCATTGCACAAAAGGAGATAACGGCTGATGGACACAAGGCCAGTGTCTTTGAAAGCGGAATTATAGATGTGTAGCGTGAGGACAGCGTGAAACACACCACGTAGATGGGTGGAGTGAGAGACAGGGACCGTGAGAGAACAGAATGAGGAGGAACGTGGGATAGACAGGACAAAAGATGCAACTAATCTTAGAGAAAGAACCTCCTTTCACTCCCAGGCCTGCGTGCTCTCTTTCTCTCTTTCTCGCTCTCTCTCTCTCTCTCTCTCTCTCTCTGTGTGACTAACACGCAAGTCGACAGGGTCACGCAAACTGTGGAAATTAAACACAGGTGTAGCTCATGCTCACACAGGACACATCAGCTTGGACACCAGGGTGCGCTGTTGGGTCTCAGCTTCTTTCTCTCCTTCTTTCTCTTCCCCTCACATCCTCCTTCACATCAGATTTCCTTATTTATGCCATAATTTTGAGTCCTGTTTGGTTCCTTTGTTTTTATTTTCTCAGTATGGTTTTCTCACTGTTGCCATGTTTTCATCCAGTGACCTGCCTTGTTTGTCTTTTAATTTTGTCCCTGAACCACGCCCCTTTTCCATGGCTTTGTTTGGCCACACCTTCGTTTTCCACCAGGCTTCACTGTGTCTGCCCCTCCACATCCTGGAGGAGCGGGGCTTGCCCCAGGTGGCCGGAACGGTGCAGGCGCTGCTGGAGCTCGCCCCGCCGAAGCACCCATCCGCTGCTCCGCTCGGCGCCTACGCCATGTAGGGACAGATGCACGGATGGAAAATGCCAGAAAACTGTCATGCCCCATACCTTCAGACCCCCCCCCCCCCTTTACCCCCAGGACTATACGAGACCCCAGGCTCTCCTTGCCAAGTCTACCAGAGAGGGGCTGTCCTCAACCCTGGACTCCCCAAAGGGCTCCTGTGGTACCAACAGACAGGGGGAGAGGGAGAAAGAGATGACGGTCAGTTTTGTACCAACACAAGGCCTCCGCCAGGCAGTGGGCGGAGCCTGTCAATCACAGCGCACAGATGGGACTGTCTTTAGCATCAGGCAGAGAACCAAGAAGTTTTTTTTTCTTTTTTACACTCCTTTGGGGAATTATTTTAATATCTAAGCTTATCTGATAACTGAGACACTTTCATTGTGGGAGGTCATTGGTCGCCGTGCGCCTCAGTACGTCAGGCGTCACGCATTTCCTGTGGTGTCGTGTGACACGAGTCAAGCTGTGGTCAGTGTAGCTGAGCCCTTCCTGGTTCCATTAATTTAACAGATGATGTAATGAGTTGTGTGGGTCGGACCTTGGCTGGAAAAGGGCACATCAGCTGCAGTTTTTTTTAAATTTATTTTTATTAGTTTGTTTATACAGTAAAGTTTGTGCATTCCTGGGAGTGAGGTGGAGCTGCTGCTCTTCAGACGGCAGCATTTCCCCGTGTCGAGATCTACAATGTGAGCGAATATAGCTTTTATTTTATTTAACAGAAAAATGCAGTATGGGACTTTAGGGATCCCTGTGAGGGGGCGCTAAGGAAGCACTCGACAGATGTTTTTTTATAACAGCAAATAGAAAAAAAACACTACATTTGTACATTTCTGTATTCGTCGTTGGATTTCATGGTGGATTCCCTTTTTGCAGTTGCAGGACTTTGGCAGAAGTGGTCATTTTCACTTCTGTTTTTTCTGACATAGGGCTGAACAGGATGACACTTGACACGGTAAAAATAGCTAGTGCTCTAATGTACTATATAATGGTGTAAAACAAACCAACTGGCAACTAAGGAAAAGAAATGGGGAGGGGGGTGTGAGCACCAGTCCCCCCCCTCCAACACAGCATACATTCTAGTGTTCCACCGTGGGCCTGTGGGTAATTTTGGATGCTCCTATTAGTGTGTAAGAATGAGTGTGGAGCTTCGGTCGGGAAAGGACGCTTTTGCACAGACGTGCGTCTTAAGCCAGTATCCGGAAGATTAGATATTCTTTCAAAAGGCAGCTCAGGCCCCCGTGGGAGCAAGAGCGTTTTTCCTCTGGTCTCAGCTTTATCCCTCCTTCCATCATGCTGTGTGTTAGTGCCTCTTGTGGGCTCAGCATTGGCATCAGAGGGAGGACCCCACTGCTGCCCTCCGGGGGGCGCTGCATTCTGTGTCCATGCGTGGAACTGGCCTTTCAGACACACCGCTGGAGTTTGGAAAGGGAAGTTGAAGACCACCTAATTGCTATTGCAAGTATTTATTTAGTATCATTTAAAATTTGTCTGCCTTTTTTTCTAAACCGGATACTTGTTTTTCCCACAAAGGAAGAGCTGAAAGCAGCACTCAGTACAAACACATTCCAAACACGCGTGTCCTTTGGCAAACTGAACACGACCTCTCCTCTCACACTTCCACAGGCGTCACGAGATCACAGATACATATTTTACTTGCTCATGAGTAAAATGAAAAAAATATATATTGTGTAATGTTTGGTTATTTTAAAAGTCCTTTAATAAACTTGTCTCATTCAGCCTGTTGTGTGTTAGTGTGATCTGACGTTCATTTGATGATGGTCTGTTTCACGTTCTGCTCATTTCTTCTTTTCCTTCTTGCTCTTCTTCTCTTTGCCGCCTTTGCCACCCTTGGGGCCCTTGGTGCCTTTGCTGTAGGGCCCCAGACCGTGTCGTACACAGGTGCCCCTCCACCATGCCTGGATCTTGGTAGAGAAGGTGGAGATGAAACTTCATAGCAGCCTGAGCGATGGTGATATTTTTACACACACACACGGGGCATTCTTAGTTCTGACCTTCACAATTGCCTTTCTCTCCATCTCCTCCTTCTCCTGCAGCCTGCGCTGCTCCTCCTTCTCCAGCCGGTCTGTGATCACCACCTGCTCGTTCTCGCGGTACTGAAATGCAAGGACAGGTTATTCGCACAGTTCAAGGAGCTGCCGCAGGTGCGCACGCGAAAGCCGACTCACCGTCTTTGATAGCTCTTGAAAGTACGCCAAGTTGTTGGCTTTATTGGTCTTGAGGCTGTTGAGCTCTTTCTGTTTGATGTCTGTCTCGGTTTCATACCGTTCCATCCACATCTCCAGCTTCTGTACCAGTTGCTGAAGCAGAGAGAGAGGGGTTCATACTTAGCTGGACAAAAGTGACTGATGGAATTGGACCTTCACCGAATCTCAACCACTCACTCACTGTCTGATTCTCCTTCAGGAAGTTCTCGATCTCTGCGTGGACTTGTTTCTCCTCCTCTATTTTGTCATGGAGGTGCTGTTGAGAGAAGACAGGAGTACTGATTTAAGACATCTACATAGCACTGGAACGTGATCCGGACGTTCAATGTTCTCCACCGCAGTCCAAAGGAGAGTCCTAAATGAGTGCAATTTGTAGTCTAGAGACATCAAGTTCCAGCTCCTCCTGCATCAGCAGCTCACTACACAGATGAACCACGGTGGCACTAAACACAACCTTTATCTCATCCTCCAGCTGCTTCTCCTTGTGTGCGTTGAACTTCTGCCCCTGGTACATCAGCAGCTCAGAACTGTTCTTTACATACTTCTTCTCTAAGCATGTCCTGGCCTTCATCTCTTGCAGCTGGTCTTTCAAGTGGGCTATCATCTCATCTCTCTTCTGGAGAAGGGAGAATGCACTCAAACTCAGAGGTCATGTCTTTGTCAGCGTCCACCTGAACCGTAACTGCAGTGCAGCTATAAGCGCTAAGCCCGGACCTGGTGGACCTGGGAACAAGTGTTGCCTGAAGCTCAGTCACCTGCAGTTCCAGCGCCTTCTCCTTACGGATATCCATTAGTTGTCTCTGAAGGGTTTTCATCTTGATTCTGCCTTCTTCCTCCCTGCAACACTCAAGGTCATGACTTGTCCACTATCAGTCATCTGTGATGCCATATTGTTACTGTCCTGTTTTTAGAAGACCGTCCACATTGGACCTGACCTGTGGATGAGGTCCTGAAGGTGAGCCTTCTTCTTCCGCTCTCTCCCAACTGTCTCTAGTAATGTGTGGAAAGTTCCAGATTTCTGCAGCTCCTCTGACACATTGGTGATCACCTGAGCCAAAAACTGCCTGTGGATTCCACAGACACACTGCAGTTGCATCATATGAGTTAAATGGGGTGTGTGTGGAATCAAAAGCTGTAGGGTGTGTTCTACACACCACCTACCTGTCACGCTGCACCTTGGCAAGCTTATCCGGTGAGGGGGGGCCGTCTTTCTGTACAGCCCCTGCTTCCCCCTCTGCCTCGGCCGGACACAGAACCTTTACCTGCAGCTGCATCTCCCCCACATCCACCGTCACAACCTGGGAGAGAGTGGGCCCGAGGGTGACAGCGCTGTGGCAAAATCACACCCTAATCGTAAAACCACCACCACGGACGAGGCTGTATTTTCAATTTTGGGACCAGTTGCTCTCCTAGTTTTCACTGTATATTGACTAGCAAAATCTGTCCCATTTCATAAACCTGACTTCTTAGCCCTTCTCGACCTCATGAACACAACACCCACACTGTACACCACGTAAGGAGCAGCTAGAAACCTCGGTGGGGGGCTCTGCTGGCGGATGCCTCTTGCTTGAGCGGGGCATGATCCTCCCGAGGGCCGTCAGTTGCTCCACACAGTCCGTCAGAACTGTGGAGATCCTCAGCCGCTGCTCCTCAGACCACACTGAAGTCATCTTTCAAAAAATAATTTTAAAAAAGTAACAGTAATAAAAATACGGCACGAGCTGTTCAGGGCACACGGTGAGATGGACGAGTACAGCTGTCACCATGGCAACAAGTTGGCGGAAGCGCGAGGAGCTTTATAAGAAACTTCTGCTAAGATGTTAGTTTTCCTACACAGAAAATAGAGTCATTATTTGGGGATAATGTAGTGATTGCCACGCGCTTTATATATACTTTTTATATATACTTTGCTTTCGCACATTCATGTACGAAGACGATGCGTATTTTTGATCAGGCGCTGCTTGGGACACCGAGCCTATTGATATCATTATTTGGTGAAAGAGTTTAAAGTGAGACATGTTCACGCCGGGGACACCCACGCCGTCAGCATTACTGCTCCGCGAAAACGTCGAATTCGAACATTTTCTCCCTTCCGTGTACGAGGACGGGTGTATTTTTGATCGGGCGCGGCGCGGGACAGCGATGACGTTAATTTCCCAGCATGCCCCGCGCTCTTCCTTTTCCTCCATTTTTCTTAGCAGTGCAGGTGAGAAGTGGCAATAGCGAAGCGTTAAAAGTCTTTTTTAGACAGTATTAATACACACTTTGGATTTAATTTCCCCCTCTTCAGACAGAACTAAGTTCTGTATTGATGTGTACTGTAAAATATGTGAGGCTGATTGGTGGATGTTAGCGATATTTAGCGGATTGTTGATCGCTCTCAGTTACTCCTCGCTCTCTGAGTCTTTTCCTTCATTTCTGGTTGCTGTTAAAAATTCCCTTTTCTCTGGAATTATTGTAAACTTGTTACTGTGGACAAGTTTTTATTTTCAACGGGTACTTTTGCAGTACTTTGTGTTTACGGCCTGCTTGTGGTACTCTGGCTCGTGCTGTGTATGTGTGTGTGTGTTTGTTTGTTTCGTGGGTAATACTGCAGGATTTCTCCTTGTCTGAACGTAGGTTATGGTGATGATTTCAATGTTTTTGTCGTGCAGTTACGTGATAGCCTGAAGTTCTGATCAACCTCTTTCCCCTCCCAGGTTTTCAGAGCCTGACGCCAAACCACCACGATGTCAGGAAGGTGAGCCTGACCTGACCTGTCTGCTTGTTGTCATGCTGTTCTGCTGTTTCTAATGCAGAAGGAGGTGTTGTGATGTGCCAGTCCCACCGTGTGGCTCTGCAGGACCTTCCTGCTGGCCTTGCTGCCTGTGTTATCCTCACACCTGAACTTGAGAAGATGTTGGTCGGGGTGTTATGCTGAATGAAAGCTGTTTGTGTAGACAGCCGTGTCTGTGAGTCAGGGACTGGTGCTGATGTTAGAACTTTAGTGTACAGTTTTGACTCTTGTAGACCAACGTTATTTGGTTTGTGGGGACAGGAGTTGCACAGACAATTGTGGACATGTACTAGAAGTTGCTGTCAGAGTTGAAATGTCTGTATATGTTTGGAGATGCTGCAGAAGACCAGCTGATTTTTAATGACTTATTTTTCTAGAATTTAAACGTTGCTGGGTGGGTTTATGTGCTTCATTATTCAGGCATTTAGACTTTAAGGCCTCAATCTCAGCTGAGAGTGTGTAGATTTTGGGTGTTCCCCAAGTTCACCAGGAGATGGGCTCCTCCTGGAGGTCTTGCTTGTTACGCAGTTCTCGTGTGGCTTTGGCCCAAAACCTACTGTTGAACCTCTGCTGTTTTGTGTCTTTTCTCCTCCAGGCTGTGGAGCAAGGCCATCTTCACGGGCTACAAGCGCGGTCTGAGGAACCAGCGGGAGCACACGGCCCTGCTGAAGGTAGAGGGTGTTTACACACGGGAAGAGACCGACTTCTACCTGGGCAAGCGCTGTGCCTATGTCTACAAGGCCAAGAAGTGAGTAACTGTCTGAGGGCCCTCACCTCTGTCGGCTTCCACCTCATCCCACTAACTCCACCTTTTCTACATTTGTATGTTTTTTCTTCTTTAAAAGCAGTTTGCATATTAAACACTTATAGCTTAGGGCTGCTGGTGGCTGTGAATTACTTGCTAACATTGGGTGCGTTTTAACAAGTGACGTTTAAAGTCGCTTAACGGAGTGAAGGTCTTGTCGAATGACCTGGAAGAGTAGTCATGTCTGTGTTAGTTGGACACAGCAGTGATGCGTGGAAATTCTGTCCCTTCAGGAACACTGTGACACCTGGGGGCAAACCCAACAAGACCAGGGTCATCTGGGGCAAAATCACACGTCCCCATGGCAACAGCGGGATGGTGCGCGCCAAGTTCCGCACCAACTTGCCACCAAAGGCGATTGGGCACAGAGTGCGAGTGGTGAGTGTCGGCTGTCCTTCTTGCGCAGTGTACAGCCTGGCTGCATGTGCACTTCAGTCGTATCCAGGCAGCATCTGCTAATACAGCTGCAGTCAGATCTTAGCCCAAATATCTGCAGTCCCCAGGCACTCCAGGGCTGCGTCTCCTGGTAAGCGAAGGTCTAGAAGCAGATTGTGATCAGTGGAGGAATGATGGACCGCAGAAACTTGGGTACTTTTCTTAGATGAGTTTGATCCCCAAAGGCGTCGGCTGACTAGTGGCCCTGGCTGTAGGAGGTGTAGAGCAGAACCTTGCTTTAGGTGAACCAGCTACGCAAACACAGGTTATGTATGAACATATGCTGCATAAATCATATTAATGGCCGTTCCCTCAGTGGGAATTATGTGCACTTTGCGTAAAAAGTGTGCTGTTTGTTCCAGTTAAGCTCCTCATTCCTCCTGAGTGTAAATGACGCTCTGCTGTAAAGTAGGACCTGCAGCCCTTCCCTCTGTGCTCATTGTCCGTTTTCTTTTCCTTACAGATGCTGTACCCATCCCGTGTATGATGTGCTGTACATACAATAAAGAACTGAACATCCCTTCACACTGAGTGTTTACTGTGTCCTGGGGGTCCTGAAAGTCCGTCCTTAAGGGTACCGTTGGCTGATCCGGAATAAGCTGCCCCGTTATCTTCCGGGGGGGGGGGGGGAATTGAACTATTGCAAATGTCCTGAAAGTCCTCCTTGTTAAACTTTTTCCACTGCTGTGATGTCAGTAATGTGCGAATACTTATAAGTAAAAATTTTTGACGTGTGTTTTGTGATCTGATAGGAAAGTATGGATGTACGATTGTTCACTGAGCACCTGTTTGTGTAACTCCACAGCAGAGTGCTGGTGTCTGATCATTTATTGACCACCACAGCCGTCACCAGATGATTTTTTTTTTTTCATTTTTTTTAGCAAGTTGAACGTTGTTTTCTTTGGGCCCATGTTTTGCACTGACTGAGTTTGCTCATGATTTTCTCCACAGCAGGATACGCTGCTACTAATCTGATTATCTGTGATTATTTACATGGTGATACACAGCATCCCTCCGCATCCAAACACTCTATCTGAACTGTTGCTGTACCATAATTAATACCTATACATCCGATTCGTATCTGAATGGGACTATTTGTCGTAACAAATTTTTATCCACAGCTTATCCATAATAAAATTAAAATGCAAATAAAAATTTGAGAGTAGTGTACAGTGTACTGTAAAACAATAATAGTGTATGCACTGTGATAAAATATTAGGAATTTACCAGAATCCAGACGTGCTGCACAGTGTTATCAGTTATTTCCACCTGTTTCACTTTCTCTGAACACGTTGGCGCTGTGTCACCGCATTCATTGTATGTTAATTTTAAAAATAACGTTTGATTAAACGCAGGTTGTCGTGTGAGGCGGAGGGCGGGTTTCTGTGACATGTCTTCATTTTCCTTATTCACCATGTCATAAGACTGAAGTTGGGCTGCAAACCTCACCACCCGTGTGTAACGCAGTGACTACCGTGAAATGTGCTGTACTGTACACACTGCACCGCGGTATAAACACATTCATGACCACAGTAACTGTTTTCTAATGAGGTAACTGCTGTTTACGTCAAGTGTTCATCCTGCACCAGTTATGGCTTCATATTTACGAAGGTGTTTTCTGATGGGCTAATTATTTTCTCCCATTTGGAATTCAAAAAATTTGGTACCTCGTGTTTTTAGGGACAAATGATGCAGAAAACAAGGGATTACACCACTGTCTACTGCAGCTGCTCTCGTAAAACCAGCATAAATGTACCCGAAGCACCGAAAATGATTGAACGTGACCCAGAGCTTGTGGTAAATGGTGAGATGTCATCTCTTTCCAGCACCTTCTTCATCGTCATTGTCCACGCAGCAGGTGCTTCATCTGCTGCCTCTATGGCTGAAACCACACCTGTTCACCCAGATTTCATGTCCCTTGGGACTAACAGCCAAAAAATGTAGATTTCTGGGGATGGTCCTGATACCCAGGGTGAGCGGTGCATGTTGGTGGATGTCTGGATATTGCAGGTCTGTTAGCAGTGGATGGCTCTACTGCACTTGTTTTTCAACCTGTGTATGAATCTTGTGCTGCTGAGCTTGTAGGTCAACTTATGTACACCCAGATTTTGTGTCCAGGGGGTTGACAGACTTCAGTGGTTCTGGTCTCTTCAGCAGGACAGGTCAGCCCTCAGTGTGGTGCAGCTGCTCCACCTCCCTTGTGGTCCTAGGTTCTGTAGACGAGACCCCGGGGTCAAGGCCACTCAGCTGTGTTCACGTCCCAGACTCCTCTGAAAGACCTACACAGTTTTACTGCCAGTTAATGAGAACTCTGCAGCCTGTCCTCATCCTGTGATGGTCATAAAAAATGAATATTAACATTATTACATCCATCATCCATCCAGCTGCTGGTCCAGCTTGTACTGATTTCCACCAATATTTTTTACAGTTTTGGCTGAAAGGTGAAAGCTGCATCTCTCTAGATGGCTGCAGTGGAGCAGCAGGCTGTGTGTGTGTGTGTCACGTTACTGTATCTCACGTTACTGTATCTCACACTCTCAGTAGCCTTGGAGAAAAGCGTCAGCTTGGTATCAGTTAATAAGTTTACACTTGTGAAGAAAAGCATCTGGTAAATGAATAACTACAAATGTAAGAGAATGCAGGAAGTTCACCTGTCGGACACACTGAAGGGGATTAGAAACAAAGGTGCTGGAGTGACTACTGCACAGCACTAAACTAGCCGTGTACTGTAAGCCCTGCGTGGTAATTTTGTTTATGATAAACTCACTACAGAGACTGTGATGTCAGTTTGTTCCTTTCTCGCTGACGTCAGATTTCCACTGGGAAAATTTCAGGCCTAAAATCCTTGTCATTAAGTAAACAGCATTCCTTCCCCTAAGTCGGATACAAAGGCTTCGGTGTGACAATATGAACACCGCGCAGGTTCAGACGTGTTCGGTGTGAAGACGGGCTCGCTGAAGGACACCGTCCACAAGCCGCTACTGAGATCCGCCACCTGACCGAGGGACCGGACGGTTTCACGTGGGTCGTCTGGAGTCCTGGGGGCTCCGTGACGCTGCGCAGTGGAAAAGTACCGCTTCTCTGCTGCTTCAGTCCCGCTGCACCATTCGTGCACGGTGACAGGGTGACAACGTGAGCTCCGTATTATGTAAAACGCAGCCACACAGGGCCGTGCTTTATACAGTGACACCGAGGCAAGGCTGTCCTTTACTGCGCACAAGATTTATTCCAAATGAGGAGCGAAACCAAAACATTTCTCTCCTTCCTTTTCCGTTTGAGGCCGGCACGAGCGCCTGTAGCCTCGAGAGCGCGCACGCTTTAGTCACGTAAATGCGGAGGGATCCAGCAAATTACAGCCCCGCCTACACTGGCGATGCAGCCTCAATCCCCCATTGAGCTGCGAGGCGGTGGGAAATGTAGTCCAGAGTACCTCGCTTCATCCTCCGGACCAACTGTTAAATGTTTGACGATCGACTACATTTCCCTATATCCTTTTGAGTCTCGAGCCTCCGAAAGCTGCTTTATAAAGAAGTTGTTTTCCTGCACCGTCCGTTCTGGATCTGCCGCCTGACGGGAACGAGACGCAGGTATCGGTTGCTAGGGAGATTTTCTGAACGTATTTTTTTTTCAGATCATTTCTTCCTTAATAGAAAGCTCGTTTAGCTGTTGCCGGAACTGCAGTAAATATTAACTTCAGTTTTCAATAATTTAAATGCTATGGATATATGGAAAATAAGTGTTTAAGGGCTGCTGTAGGTCGAGGGATGCGCCTCACTTGAGGTATAAAAAACTGCTCGTCTCCTTTCTTTTTATATTTTCTCTCGCCTCTTTCATTTATCCTAAACGTTCTATTTGCTATATTTCGTCTCTGATTATTTCTGTCTTTATCTTCTCTGTTTTAATGATGTCGGGCATAGATGCCTTCTTTTTAAGCGATGAATCGGAAATAATAAGGACCATTTCGGGAAATAAACCTCGAATTGCCGCAGAGGACGCGACTCATAACAAAAGCCTGTCGCGTTTTTGTTCCGCTTTTTTCATTATTGTCATTGACAATAATGTTACCGGCGACCCGCCTCGTTTTACGACGTCGGTTTACTGTTCCTCGCGACGGCTTAACGGTTTTATAGAAACGGTTGAATGAATAACGATTTAGAAACAAAGGGTCCAAAATAAGCAGTTAATTATTAAAATGTAGCAGTGAAAGTTTTTATAAACGTGAGTTAAGCTGTGGGTTCCAGGGGAATTCAGACTCTTCGTAATGAATATCGGGATTATTTATCCCATCTGGGTCCTCAAGTTAAATAAAATATATTTAAATGTGCAGTAAAGTGCATTAAAATAGAAAGTACTAGTGGGCCATACCATACCTCAACGTATAACGTACATTAAAATAAGACATACTAGCATAAGAGCTGTGAAATGTGACACTGGTTTTACATGTGTGATGATGTGTTTAAAAGTTGGGTGTGAGTGAGTCCTTGGTGTCGTGATGTCCACTCCATCCACAGCCCACTGCTGTGACCGTCACTGACCGTTTGACCGTTTCCGACCAGCGATGAGTTGCTGAAGGCGAGATGAAGCCCCCACACCCCCCACCATTTCACTCCCTTCCTTTAAACTCTGAGAGCTCACTGTTTCTTTTTTTCCACACGGGGGGGGGGGGGGGGGGGGGGGGGGGGGGGGGGGGGGGGGGTGGCTGTGTGTGTGGGGGGGTGCATTTGTTGCTCTGAGTATTTTTGTAAACCCTGAGATTTTTAAGCAGTGACAGGCAGGGGGGAAGGGATGTACAGTTTTTAATTTGGGGGGGGTCAAACTTCATTCGCCCCCCCCCCCCCCACAGAACACCACAGTTTGGTGGAGGGCAAGGAGGACTTTCATCTTTTCATCTCTTCTGCATGTGTCATTTGACTGCTCTTTGTCCTGTGTGTCTCTGTGAAGGTGTAACAGCCGGTGACAGCACACACTTCACGGAGTTAGTGATCCTATGATCCTGGGGAACCATGAAGGATCTTGACCTGGGAAAGGACTACCTGGCCGCAGGTCCCGGGTACCGCACGGTACCTACCATGGACGCTCCGCAGGCCCCGGATGCTGACCCATATCCACTGTCCAAGGTGCAGGTGAGTCCACCTGCCGCAGCGCCGGGGTCTGCAGGGTGGGGGGGGACCTGGGCGACAGAGCATTCCGCAATCAGAGGAAGGTTTCCTAAGAGCAGGTCGAGCGTGGCAGCAGAGAAGGATATGCCGCCATCACCATGGTAACCTGTTTTTCCCGAACCGTAGGGGCCCAGCAGCTGACTGAAGTGAGATGACTTGTTTGTCTGAAATAGTTTTTTAAATCCCAGCGTTATGGGGTTTTTGCTGGATCATTGATGAAAAGGGGTCACTGCGCAGCCCGATTGCTGTCAGCATGTCATTAAGGGCCATTTTGTTGGGACTGGAGAAAGGGCCGCTGCTCTGTCATGTGCAGAGAGAGTGTGAGCTTTTGTGTGTTCTGCATTTTTGTTTGTCTGGACCCCCCCCAGTCATTATTGAGTCAGCAGGATAGGAGAGCAGCCTCTCTACACCCTGGTTTTCTTTCTCTCTCCCTCTCTCTCTCTCTCTCTCTCTCTCTCTCTTTCTGTCTCTCTCTCTGCCCCCCCCCCTCTGTTGCTCTCACCCCCTCCCTCCTTCCTCCTTCTTTACCTCCCTCTTTACCTCCAGACATATTGTCCTAACTGCCTGCAGCGTATTGGCTGCTGTGCCGCACATCATGCCTGCCTGCGGTTGTTTACATAACCGCTGCCGTCTCATTGGCCGCTGGGCAGGCGAGAGATCCAATGGCCCGTTGAGCTGCAGTGATGTCAGTGCCGCCGGGGCCCTCTGTTGGCTGCCTGATGCAGCAGCAGTTACACTGTCTGCGTGTTTGTGCAACGTGAGAGAGGGTGGGAGAGGGTGGGGGGCAGTGGGGGAGGGTGCCGCACATGCCAACCGGTGGCCTCCTTCTGATAGCGCACGAAGATGTTGGATTGTGTTCCTGTGCTGGGGGGGGGGGTGACAGGTTATGTTACATTATGTTACATTATATTACATTTGTATGTATTCACTTATGTGATGCTTTTCCCCAAATAAACTCACAACGTTTACAATGATTTACCCACTTGCACAGGTACTTTTTACTCTGGGGCGTTCAGCAGGAAGTTGAATGCAGAACCTCTGAATCCAACCAACCACAACGCCGACCGCTGTCCATATAATAAAATATATTTGATGCCACAGAAGAGTGTCTTTATTATCTTATTTTCTTCAGCAGCCTTTATGTTGTTTACTTCCTGTCGTAAACCACATCTGGTAATGAGAAGCACTGTGGGGTGGAAGCAGGTAAACTGGTTTAGCCAAATAGGACGGGTGTCAGCGAGCAGGGCTTTCCAGGTGTGCACAGGTGATGCTGTCCGGCTGCAAAGATGAGTTATGGTGACATTGTGTTTGATGGCGTTTTCGTGTCAGGATGCCCTGGAGACGGCTGCACGGGCAGAGGGGGGTCTACCTCTCGACGGCGGGTGCCCTTCTCACATGAAGGAGGACGAGGAGGGCAGCCGCAGCAAGTACCACCACAGCATGAGCTTGCTGAAGCCATTCCGCTCCACCAGCAAGTGGGTACATGGCTCCCATGCTTCTTGTGCCTAGGACTGTGGCGTAAGCGAAGCGTGAGACTGACCCCCCCCCCTCCTTTGCCCAGGCACCAGCACCCAGTGGACAATGCTGGCCTCTTCTCCTTCATGACGTTCAGCTGGCTCACCCCCCTGGCTGTGCGCGCATACCGACAAGGGCAGCTCTTTGTGGAGGATGTCTGGGATGTGTCACGGTGGGAGAGCAGCGAGGTCAACAGGAAGAGGTTAGAGGGCTCCTAGGTGTGCGGCCCTGTCTCTGAGCTCACTGCTGGCTT
This sequence comes from Arapaima gigas, assembly GCA_900497675.1. NCBI lineage: Eukaryota > Metazoa > Chordata > Actinopteri > Osteoglossiformes > Osteoglossidae > Arapaima > Arapaima gigas. Next base: position 71,726 of record UFQX01001378.1, on the reverse strand, counting down.
TCTCAGTACCCATGGCTGCTCCATGTCTGTCTGCAGGCTGGCAGGGCTGTGGGAGGTTGAGTGCAGGGCTCGGGGGCACCGGGCCTCCTTGCACCGTGTGGTCTGGGCCTTCTGCCGCACTCGACTGCTGCTCTCCATTGTGTGCCTCATGGTGACCCAGCTGGCCGGCTTCAGCGGCCCAGTAAGTACCACCGTCTCATGTTTTTGAGCTCACACTCTCTCTCCTCTCTCTCTCTCTCTCTCTCTCTCTCTCTCTCTGTCCCATTTTTAAACCATACAGGTGAGTTTGGTGGGACATGACAGTGCTGTAAGGCTGTTACCCTCGTGCAAAACCAACGCAGTCCAAACCCCTGTGCGAAAACTTGTCAGCTGATTTCTCTCTCGAGCTTTTGTGGAAGGTCTGGTTTTGGTGAGGGTAACAGAAGAATTGTTTTTGCACATGTCCTTTAGTCTTCTTTACATGTTTATTACAGGTGGGCTTGGGGACATTGGCCAGAGATATTTGCATATACTTTAGTTTAGTGAATAGTGCTGTGGTGGATGGGTTATATAAGTGCCTTGCTAATGACTGCCCACATAAAGGAGCCACTAGAGTCTAACAGAAGTATGTGAAATAGTTGAGCCAAACTGCGTCTTTCCAACCGTGATTTGCTGTTTGAGCGGCCATCTGTAAAACTCTCCAGGCTGGATGAGGGGAAGCCCCTTTCTCCTTCCTTCTGCCTCGTGATGGTTGTGGTATTTTGCAGTCAGTCTGCTTTTCTTTTCTTTTATCCCTAAATGTACCCGCGAAGAAAAGAAAAGATTTTGCAGTCACTCTTTGGGTAGGAGGTCCATGTCACACTGCATCACACAGAATTTCAGTGAGGCTGGAAGCAGATTTTAGAGCTTTAGTAAGCAGAGACCCAGGATGGTGATTGAGCAGCTGAACTAATACAGACCCATACAGCTGTGCTCTGTAGGACGCTGTTGCAAAGCTCCTTTTTTTGAACAGTAGGACATCAGACCTTGGTCACATCCCATCTTACTGTCAGCAGCCTATCTCAGTAGTACCAGTGTTCCTCTTTTTGGGATTTTTTTTTCCCCCACGTTGTCCTGTTTATCGTTGATATTTAAGTTTTTAAATTTGAATATAAACCCCCCCCCCGTGTTTGCCATGTCTCGGTGACACTGATGTCAATGGCCATGAGGATTACATTGCTGCTCCTCTAATGCAGCCAAAAGGCTCTGTGTTCAGTGCAACAGGACTTTCAGGGTTAACACATCACCTTCTTCCAAGGACAGCTTCTGTCACTGTACCCCTGCGGGGTCTGGCGTGTGTCTCCTGCACTGTCTGCCTGTTCCACAGCCTCAGGCCCAGGGTAGCGCCCCACCCAGGTGAGCTCAGGCTCTTACGGCCTCACATGCACCTTTAGCAATCTGACCTAAGGCCCAATTCCACCATCACAGGTGGGTCAGATTTTCCTCCAGTCATGTTTGCTTCCAAATCAAACATTGCAGGAGTGGTAAATGTTTCCCCACATAGCAGAACCCCATAGGCTGCTGTGCGTGTGCATGTCCGTGTGTGCATATGGGAGAGAATGTGACAATTGGGGAGGGTGGGGAAGTGTGGGGGTGGAAGGGCGGAAGAGTGGGGTGGAGCCACAGCTGGCCACTCCCCCTCGAGGGACATGTGACAGAGGCTGTTCTTTAGACTCCACAGGCCGTGCGTTAAACTGCGGAAGGAAATAGCACGGGAGGCGGGCCGCGGCACCGTGCAACGCCAGAGAGGTAAGGGCATGTTCCCCCAGATTGCGTGGCAGGGCCGCTGTCTCTGCCGGCTGTCCCTCATGTCAATGCTTGTTCTGCGTGTTGGACATGCCTGCCTGTGTCCGCCCACCCAGGGAGACCGCCCTGACTTGCTGTTAGCAAGTGCTCTGTAGTATCCTCCACTCCCGGCCAAGCTGATGATCGGTGCACAGACTGTTGACCAGCTCCCTCTGCACTGCTGCTCCGGTTGCCATGACGAACACTTGCCTGTTTTCTGTGTGGTGGTTGGACTGCAGAGCCACCACAGGGGTGACGAGGAGGGAGAGCGTAGGAGGGGGCATGTGGGACAGGGGGCATTTGGGACCAGTGCCACACTGCCGCTCAGAGCCAGTGGACAAAGCCCTCCTGGCTGTCTCCGGACGCTGCTGACCCTTCAGCCCTACTCAGGGCTCTCGGTGTGTGAAAGAACACATTCGGGGGCTGGTTTTTTTATTTTTTTATTTTTCCCCTTCGTTGTGGACATCTGCTGCTCTGGACAAGGAATGTTCATGGTTTGACTGACCACCCGAAGGACAAAGCATACAGAGCAAAAGACCGAAAGACACAAAAGCAACTCGACCTGCAGGGAAGACTATCCAGAGGGGAAAATCAGTCCATCAGTGGGAACCACTGTGTTCATTTCTGTTTTTCCGTGCGTTTCTTTGACCCTGTGTGTGAGAGTCTGGCCTTCACTTGTGAGCAATCGATGTACTAATGCATTTTCTTTATCCTATGAAATGCAGGCAGTTTCCTTTAGAGGTAATAAACTTGCAATAAACGGACGGTGATATGATGAATTGTGTGGGTTTCCTGCTGGCACTGTTTATGGAAGACCTTTTGTGTGTGTGTGTGTGTGTGTGTGTGTGTGTGTGTGTGTGTGTGCGCGCGCACGTGACTTGAATGTTGAGAGAAGAAAGATTGAATGTTTGGGGAAAAAAACACCCAGGGACCTTCCACTGGGTATGAAGACACATCTGACCTTCCTGTTTGTTTCCCTTCTGTGGTTTTTCTGTCTGTTTCTGAATATTGAAACTGCTGATGTTTGTTTTCAGGCCTTTAAAAATGCGAGTGCTCGTTGTCAAGGCCCACCTTGGTGTCACTGTAGGTAATGTCTCTTATTTCCACGTGATGCAGACAAAGCAAAGTTGAAGGAAATGTGTCCAATGATGATGTGCTGTGTCTTTCTGATCACTTCGAATGGCACAGTTGGTTTTTATTGTTTCTCTTGTTCTTTTCAAAGGATCTTAATAGAAAAGACCCCCAAAGGTAAATGTAAAGAGAACCTTCAAAAGAGCCTCTTTTATTTAATCGACAGAGGTATTATGATACGCCTTTATTCTTCTGAAGAGAAAATGAGTGATGCAATAATGATGACTATAGAATGGCATGACTGAGAGTTACTGATGGTGCCGATGATGATGGTCATGAAGAAGCCAGTGTGGCACGGCAGTGGATGTGTGCTCAGTCGCTGTGCTTGTGTTGTCTTGCCCCCTCCGCTCCGCAGGCCTTCGTGGTGAAGCGGCTGCTGGAGTACACCCAGCGGGCGCAGCCTGATCTGCCCTATGGCCTGCTCCTCGTTCTGGGGCTGCTGGCCACCGAACTGATTCGGTCTTGGTCCCTTGCTCTCACCTGGGCCCTGAACTACCGCACTGGAACACGTCTGCGAGGCGCAATCCTCACCATGGCCTTCCACAAAATCCTACGGCTCCGCAGCATCCGGGACAAGTCCATGGGGGAGGTGAGATCTACTGGGTCAGAGATGATCCACAAACAAAACTCTGGGCAGGATGTGCCGGTAGTCAAGCTGTATTTTTAGGGAGGTGGAAGCCAGTGCTACTTGTTGCAAGGTTCTACATGTGGTAAGAAACTAACTTTGGTGGACTTCTGCCCTCAGCTTATCAACATGTGCTCCAGTGACGGTCAGCGGATGTTTGAGGCGGCCGCAGTAGGCAGTCTGCTGGCCGGAGGGCCCCTCATCGCAGTGTTGGGGATGGTGTACAACTTAGTCATCCTGGGTCCCACATCCCTCTTGGGCTCAGCAGTCTTCATCCTCTTCTATCCAGCCATGGTAAAGGTCCTCCTTGTGTCTGTCTCTCACACACAAATACCCTCTGATGTGTAGCGTGTGGGTGAAAAAAGCCAGAGGTGTGTGCAGTGGTGAGCAGCCAGTGACACCTCGCTCTTCGTTTCAGATGTTCAGTTCCAGGCTGACAGCCTATTTCAGGAGGAAGGGCGTGGCTGTGACGGATCGGCGTGTGCAGAAAATGAATGAAATCCTGAACTACATCAAGTTCATTAAGATGTATGCCTGGGTGAAGCCCTTTTCCCAGGATGTGTGCAGTAAGTGTTCATTTTGTGGCTTGAGAGTCGGAGGCACGTATAGGATGAAGGAGATTGTGGTGCCAGATGGTCACGTGACCCTCGTTCCTGCAGGGATCCGTGAGGAGGAGCGTTTGATCCTGGAGCGCACGGGATACTTCCAGAGTGTCACTGTGGGTGTGGCTCCTATCGTAGTGGTCATTGCCAGCGTGGCCACCTTCTCTGCCCACATGCTCCTTGGGTTTGACCTCACTGCTGCCCAGGTACAAACTCACGGACACACGGTGCACAGCTCCTCATCCTCAAGTGCTCAGTTGTGTTACCAGGGTCCTTTTGGGACTTTTTACTCTTGGGTAGGAGAAACGGTGACTAGAATGAGTTGTGACCATCTTTGTTGACTTTGTGCTGACTGCGTGGTCCTGTGTCTCTCCTTCAGGCGTTCACAGTGGTAACTGTCTTCAATGCCATGACGTTTGCCCTCAAAGTCACTCCTTTCTCGGTCAAGTCACTGTCAGAAGCATCTGTGGCGATGGAGAGATTTAAGGTACAAATTCTGTCCACTTTTCCCTCGTGGCTCTGCTGTGATTTGGTTAGAACTCACCCCTGAGCTGCCCTCCTGTGCAGAGTCTGCTCATGATGCCAGAGGTGGAGATGATCAGGGCGCAGCCACAGTGCCCCGGGGTAGCAGTGGAACTCAGTGGTGCCAGCTTCGCCTGGGAGACAGGCAGCCACAGTGCCCAGCCGACTCCTCGCGGCACGCCCTCGGTGGGAGTAACCCAAAGACGCGGACACAAGAAAGCACAGGAGGGCCGCAGCCGGGGAGAAGAAACGGTAGAGCAGAGCGGACATCTTTTGGTTGAAGGAGAGGCAGAGACGACCACTGGCACCGTCGATGAGAGCACACCGATCCCCACTGTGAGCCAGCGGCTGCAGAGGACCCTGCACTGCATTGATCTCACTGTTCCGGAGGTTAGAGACGTGACCACTGTCGAATAAGCATGTTTGCGCAGTGCGTGCATTGGTCCGGACCGCCTAATTCTCTCGCGTCTCTCGGCCGCAGGGAAAGCTGCTGGGCATCTGCGGAAGCGTGGGTAGTGGGAAAACCTCCCTCATCTCTGCCATTCTGGGACAGGTAATGTCACCTGAAGTCACTGGGAGCTGAGCGTAGTGCAATGCGCGGGCAGAGCAGCTATGGCGAGGGACTGTCCTGATAGCCGCTGCTGCCGTATCATCTGTGATCAGTCATATTTAAGACTGAAAATGAGGACGGTATGAGCCGAACTTAATGGTTTTCTTCCACGGTCCAACGACATGGGATTCAGGTTGATTGGCCACTCTAAACTGTCCGTACAGAGTGCGGTCATGCTGCGATGGACTGGCGTCCCATCAAGGGGCGGTTTCCTGGCCTGGCGCCCTCTGTTTCTGGGTTAGGCTCTGGACCACCACAACCCTCCTCAGGATAAGCAGTTAATGGTAATGAATGGATGTGATCATAACCCCCCCTGACCTTTCACCTTTGGCTTCCCCAGATGATGCTACTGGAGGGTCAGGTGGCTGTCAATGGAGACTTTGCTTATGTGGCTCAGCAGGCCTGGATCCTTAATGCGTCCCTCAGAGACAACATCTTGTTTGGGAAGGAGTACGAGGAGGACAGGTAAGAGTCCAGCAAGCTGAAGCGGGGCCTCTGTTAGCGCAGATGATGGAATTCCAGTCCCAGCCTCCATGGAGATGGAAGCAGTAGAAAAGAGCAATGTCTACGCAACATGTCCAAAACCATGTCTGGCGTATGAGGGATGTACAGAGTGATGGTGGGAAGGAAATGGATATGGCTTTGAAGGTGACAGGAGTGAGTGTGGCTGTGGTCTCGACTTGAATTCCCTCGTTCTCAACCCCACAGGTACCAGATGGTTCTGAGCGCCTGCTGCCTGCGACCAGACATGGCCCTCCTACCCAACGGTGACTTGACTGAGGTGAGGTGCAGACGCTGCAGTGAGGTCGGGCTCTTTCCTTGCCGCAAGCTGTGGCTTGAAAGGCTTCTTCATCATTCCCCAGATCGGAGAGCGCGGTGCCAACCTGAGTGGCGGCCAGCGGCAGCGGATCAGCTTGGCACGTGCCCTCTACAGCAACCGAGCCATCTACATCCTGGACGATCCACTCAGTGCCCTGGACGCCCACGTGAGCAACCACATTTTTAACAACGTCATCAAGAAACAGTTGCGCCAGAAGACCGTCCTCTTCATTGCACATCAGTTACAGGTAATTCTTTCTGGCCTCAGCCTGGGCCCCTAAGCTCCGCAACATTTCGTGAATTAGGGTTATTAGTTAATTTATTCATCTGTCGCCTTATGGGATCTTTTGCCATAGATGTATGCATCCTTTGACATGTTGTGGTGATGAATTCAGAAGCTTGTGTCGACAGTGTTTGTATGTTTGTTCACAGTACATGGTGGACTGTGATGAGATCATCTTCATGAGGGACGGCAGCATCGTGGAGCAGGGCAACCACGAGAGTCTGATGAATCTCAACGGAGACTACGCAGCCATGTTTAACAACCTGCAGCTGGGCGAGGCACCTTGCATTGAGGTGATGCTGCCTTTAGTGTTTGTGTGCACTGCGTGTCACGTGGATGTGTCACCCGTTTTTATATAACTGTGTTGCTACGGTTCTATCAGGTGACCAATAAGAACTCTGGGAACTCCTTGAAGAAGCCTGTGGAAGCAAAGGCCGGGTCTGTGAAGAAGGACAAGCCTGTTAACAAGGACAATGGTATAAACGTGTGTGTGTGTGTGTGCACGCCAGAGTAAAAAGCCATAGTATTGGAACTGAAGTGTGACTCTTTGCCCCTCCCCATCCTCGGTGGAGCAGGTCAGCTGATGCAGGTGGAGGAGCGAGGCCGTGGCTCAGTGCCCTGGGAGGTGTACAGGGTCTACATCCGGGCGTCAGGAGGCCCCCTGGTGGCGCTGCTCATCCTCACGCTGTTCATGCTCAACGTGGGAAGCACTGCCTTTAGCAACTGGTGGCTGAGTTACTGGATCAAGCAGGGCAGTGGGGTGAGTCCAGGGGTGACTGCCTCGACGCTGTTACACACTGCTGCCCCCTGGTGGGGATCCAGCCACAGTGGTGTTAAAGGGGAGCTTTTAGGGGGGCGGGAGAGTGACCACACGGCTCTCTGTTCCCAATGGGCAGAACACCACCGTGCTGCTCGGGAACAACTCGGTGGTGAGCGACAGCATGCGAGACCACCCCTGGATGCACTACTACGCCGCCATCTACAGTCTCTCCATGGGCGTCATGCTGTTATTCAAGCTGGTGCGCGGTATTGCCTTCGTCAAGGTATGGACCAAGGGCACGCATGTGTACGTTTAAATCTCTGACTCTGTGTCCATATGTCATTTCTGTAATCTGTCGCATGTGTGTGAGTATCCGTGTTGACAAGTCGGCGTGTTCCCCACGCAGTGGACGCTGCGTGCCTCGTCACGCCTCCACGAGGAGCTCTTCCGCAAGATCCTTCGCAGCCCCATGAAGTTTTTTGACACTACGCCGACGGCTCGCATCCTGAATCGATTCTCCAAGGACATGGATGAAGGTGCAAACACTTTCCTGTGCAAGTTCCCTTCTCAGACATACTGGTGACAACGCACTTCTTTCCTACGGCACCCCTCACTGACCTTCTCCTCCCCCTCAGTGGACACCCGTCTGCCTTTCCAAGCCGAGATGTTCATCCAGAACGTGATCCTTGTCTTCTTCTGCCTCGGAGTCATCGGCAGCGTGTTCCCCTGGTTCCTGGTGGCTGTGGGACCCTTGGTTCTGCTCTTCACTCTGCTGCACGTTGTCTCGCGTATTTTCATCCGCGAGCTCAAGCGCCTGGACAACGTGACACAGTCGCCCTTCCTGTCCCATATCACCTCCAGCATCCAGGGTCTCACATCTGTGCACGCCTACGGCAAGGGAGACGAGTTCCTGATCCGGTGAGAGCGGGGTTGAGACTGCAAAATCGCACGGTGGGTTTTCATAGATCTAAACGTGCGATTTTGCACGCGCAGGTACCAAGAGCTGCTGGATCAGAACCAGGCCCCGTTCTACCTGTTCAGCTGTGCAATGCGCTGGCTCGCCATCCGCCTCGATGTCATTAGCGTCGCTCTCATTAGCATCACTGCGCTCATGATGGTGTTAATGCACGGCAAGATCCCCCCAGCCTACGCCGGCCTCGCCATCTCCTACGCCGTGCAGGTGAATGCCGACCCCTCCCCGTCTCTTGCTGTGTCTCTCGCTCTCTCTCCTCCTCATGCTTCCATTTCGGATCTAAATAAATCCGTCTTTTCCTCTCAGCTCACCGGATTGTTCCAGTTCACTGTGCGGTTGGCGTCAGAGACTGAAGCGCGCTTCACGTCCGTGGAGAGAATTCACCACTACATCCAGGTGTGTGTGAGGTGCTCTCTGATCTTTTGTCCGTTTACCTAGTGGCTGTGGAAAACCTCACCACCCTGTCTGTCCTGTCTCTCCGCTCTCAAAACCCCAGTCTCTGGCTCTGGAGGCTCCCGCCCGGATCAAGAACAAGGCTCCCTCAGCAGATTGGCCCCAGGAGGGTGAGGTTGTGTTCCACGGGACGGAGATGAGGTACCGAGAGAACCTGCCGTTGGTTCTGAAGAAGCTCTCATGCACCATCCGGCCCAAGGAGAAGGTCGGAATTGTGGGCCGCACCGGCTCAGGTTAATGCTGCTGGACTCCATAGCACCTGAAACCCCGACACAGTTCGCCCTGAGCAAACCTGGCTGTTGCCCCGTGTTCTAGAGGACAGTTGGTGGTTTTAGATCTCTGAATGGCGATTGGGTGAATTTACACAGGCCGAATGCTGATTGGTTGACTGTATCGCTTCTCTCAGGGAAGTCCTCTCTTGGTGTGGTGCTCTTCCGCTTGGTGGAGCCCTGTGGCGGCACCATCAACATCGACGGGGTCAACATTTGTGACATCGGTCTGGCGGACCTGCGGAGCAAACTGTCCATCATCCCTCAGGAGCCTGTGCTCTTCAGTGGAACTGTCAGGTAGGAGTCCCACTCCCATCACTACACGTCTTCCCCTTTGTGGGCGTGTGTGCGGTTGTGACGTCTTTTCTTCTCGGTCACAGGTCCAACTTGGACCCCTTCAACCAGTATGCCGAGGAGCAGATATGGGACGCTTTGGAGAGGACACACATGAAGGACTGTGTGAGCAATGGGGGGTGCAGGGGTTTGATGTTTTGGTGAAATGGCATGCCTGGAAATGCCTGGAGCTGAAGGTCTTCTCTGTTTGCTGCCAGGTGTCCCAGTTACCTCTTAAGCTGGAGTCTGAAGTGGTGGAGAATGGAGAGAACTTCTCGGTGGGAGAGAGGCAGCTGCTCTGCGTGGCCCGAGCTTTGCTGAGACAGTGCAAGGTATGATGCCGAAGGGGAGGACTTGCCACCCCGATGGACTCCTGCAGAGTGCGCAGCAGGTTGTTTGTTCAGTGTGGACCGTGGGCTCATCCATCTCCACCCCCCCCCAGGTGCTGATCCTGGACGAGGCCACGGCCGCCATGGACGCAGAAACGGATCTGCTCATTCAGGAGACCATCCGCAATGCCTTCCAGGACTGCACCACCCTGACGATCGCACATCGCCTCCACACGGTGCTCAACTGTGACCGCATCATGGTGCTCAACCAGGGACAGGTACACCTGCGCGCACCTGTGGTCGGAACCCGGCTGTGCGGTCAGGAGAGATCGTCGCCGCCCCCCGTGTGTCTGCAGTCTCTGCTTGTGTTTGCAGGTGGTGGAGTTTGACGAGCCATCGAAACTGCTGGCCAATGAGAACTCGCGCTTCTGCGCCATGTTGGCAGCGGTGGAGAACAAGATATCTGTGAGGGGCTGAAGATAACAGCGGAGTGAGATGGAGGAGAGCCGCCCCCCGCAGGCTGGGACGGCGACCTCCCCACCCTCCTCTCACCCGCATTGTCCGCACGGCTGCGGCTGACGGCGCTGCCTGCCTGGGGGTGATGCGCTGAGGTCCGCGGAGACAGGGGTCCTGACCGTGCTGTGGGGCCGTCCTGGGAGATGCCTGCTCGGAAATCGCTCTCGGCCCGAATGGTCAAGGACCCAGCGGTAGTGCAACAACCCGGACTAATATTATACAGCTTTAAATGTTTAGCTATAATCACTGGGGAAGAAAATGTAAAATATTATATTTACAGTGGACAGGAAGTACGCTGAGCTTATTTTGTACTGACTTTGTATTTACCTCATTGTAATGACGTGTTCTGTAATTTCACACGCGTGTCGTCACTGTACCGTGAGCTCCGGCCGGCGCTCGGAGCTCTGTGATGCTGTTGTCATGTGACTTTAACCCTCGCCGTCCCGGCTATGACGTGTGGTGCACGGGCCGGTGGCCTCATGCTCTGCTGTACTGAGGCAGCGGGGGAATCGTACTGTAGTTTTTGTGTCTTTGCTCCACGCCCTGAGGTAACTGGCCTCCCTCAGAGCGCCGAGCTTCACCCACCTGAAGGCCCTGTGGGTCTGCAGCCTGTGTTCCTGTGACTGTCAACTTCAGGCGCCACCTGTTGAAAGGTGGCGCCGTTGCTCACTCGAGGCCCCGGCACTGAGAGCGGAGCTGCAGTTGCTCTAGGGCTCCCTCTGCTGGATGGGGTCACAGTGACTGAGTTAACTTTACACCAGGGGGACGTCTGCTGCCTTCCTGAAGCACAGTGACGCCCCCTGGGCTGGGAGGAGCGTGCAGCTGTGCCTCAGGACCACAATCTGGAGCGCGGTGGCCTGTAACGGCCTTGCAGAATGTCTCCATTTCCATTAAGTTTTATAGCCTTAGCATGACTGCATTATTGCCTTGTAATGGGGAGGGGGAGAAGTTTCTTAGAAAGATGTCAATAAAACTATTTTAGGCTTTTTCCTGCCTGTGTCTGTGATTTTGGACTGGGGCTCCGTGCTGTGGAGGAGAATGATGCCATCCACTGTACAAGCGGTCCTGCGCCTTGTGACACACACACACACACACATATATGCATGTGCCAAGGCTCTCCTGCAGCTGGATCTGCTCAGGTGTCTCTGACAGCAACTCAAACACTGAACACCGCAACTCCTTTGGATTCCCGACAGCAGCCATCAGCAGCCTGACGTCAGTGTGACCGTGGCAGGACTGCGGCCCGGCGACGCCCCCTGTCGGCCAGTTCATGTGCGAGGCGGAAAGGGAGAAGAGATGGACGTTTATTGCGCTTTAAAAAAACAGCAAATGCTGTTTACACGCGTGGCGACAGAATTTTGTCCCCCGGCGCCCTCTGCTGGCGGCCCGGTACCGAACGCCGCCCCCCCTTGCGCCCCCTGCTGACCGACGGCACTTCCTCTGCTGTCCCACTTCCTGTCGCCTCCGTCTCTCCTCCGAACTTTTCCTCCGACTTTCCGTCTCTCTGTCCGAGGGGCCGCAGCCGGAGCCCGGAGCGCAGCGCCCGATGGATTTCACCTAAACTCGATCGATTTCGTGACTTGAGCGAGAGCCGGGGGTCGCCGGTCGGAGGAGCCCGTCTGTCAGCCGCTGCTTTCTCGTTTGTGTACTTTACTTTTGACTTGTTTTTAGTTTACTTTCGGCTTTAATCGCGCCATGTCGGAGCTCCCGGGTCCCGCTCTCTGCTGCTGCCGCAAGGCGCTGCCAGGCGCCGGGCAGCCGAGCGAGGTTACCGGTGGCGGAGCTCCGGAGCGCCCTTCCCGGCCCGACGTGGACGTCGCCTCGGCCTCCAACTTCCGCAGCTTCCGGCTCCTGCACTTCCACCTGGACCTGCGGCTCGACTTCGGCCTCAAGGAGATGAGCGGCTGGCAGGTGCTGGAGGTCGTGCCGCTGGAGGCAGGCGCGCACACGCTCGTGCTCGACACGCACCCGTCCGTGCTCATCCACGCGGTGGACTACGCCGTGCCGGGGCCGCGCGGCTCGCCGGGCCGCTCCGTGTCCCTCACGTACCGGGTGGAGCCCTTCTCCGAGTTCGGCTCGTCGCTAAGCATCAGCCTCCCGCAGGGGGCGCTGCGGCCGCGCCGGCCCTTCCGCCTCACCGTGCGCTACACGACCACGGACGGGCCGGCGGTGAGGACTAACTAACTAGCCGAGTGGATGGTAACCGCTGATCTTTGGGGTTCTCACTGACTAATGAGGAGGGAACTGGGTTCGAGTCTGACCTCGTGCTGCACATTTCCCCAGCTGCGTAAAATACTGTAAAAACACTGTAAACGGGGTGACTGTCGGCATGATGATGATTGACGGGGACCCCCCTTCCACTGGGTCCTCGCTGGTCAGTGGGAACGACATTATTATGAGTGACGTCGNCCTTCCCCCGGGTCCTCCCTGGTCAGTGGGAACCACATTATTATGAGGGACGTCGGACCCCCCCCCCCCCCCCACACACACACACACACACACACACACTCTGAGCCTCCCTGCGTCTCCCACAGATCTGGTGGCTGGACGCTGAGCTCACGTGTGGACAGACGCGGCCGCTCGTCTTCACGCAGGGCCACTCCGTGTGCAACCGCTCCTTCTTCCCGTGTTTCGACACGCCAGCCGTGAAGAGCACGTACTCGGCCACCGTCCGCGTGAGTCTCCGTCCGCCGTGTGTGGGCCCGGTGCGTGCGTGTGTGTGACTGTGACCAGCCCGCTGCCTCCCCCACAGGTCCCCGAGGGGGTCACTGTGCTCATGAGCGCCTCCCACAGCGTGTACTCGGACACCGACCACGCCTTCCACTTCTCCATGGAATTCCCTGTCCCGGCCTACTTGGTGGCGCTGGTCGCAGGAGACCTCCAGCCTGCCGACATCGGCCCCAGGTGAGAGGGGGTGGGGGCTGGTTTATGAGCTGGTTAGTGACCCGTGGGTTGGGGCGCCGCGACTCTGTCCGGTTACTGAGTGACGTGGCGGTACGCGAGCGTCGTGGTTTCCATGGTTACCTGCTCACCAGCGACCCAGGGGTTCACCGTGCTGTCTTCTGCCCCCAGGAGCCGCGTGTGGGCAGAGCCCTGCATCCTCACTAGTGCCGTCAAAACGCTAGGGGGCAGCGTGGAGCACTGGCTGAGCTTGGCGGAAACTCTGTTCGGACCGTATTTCTGGGGAAGGTCAGTGGGGACGGGAGGGAACAAATAAATTCCCATAATTCAACACGGCCACTGACCAGCCGAGGCCTCATGTGGGCAACAGCGACGCACTTGAAGAACCACGTGAATTTTGGAGCAGATTTGCCATTTAGTGACCGTTGCTTACAGACGTATGATGTATAACTATATTAAAAATATTATTTTAAAATATTTGTGTTTTTTAATGGATTTTGCAACTTTGGTACTTATTTTTGATGTGTTATTTCAACAAATGTATAGTAAACTAACAAAGTATTGGCATTTGGCAACTGTTTAACAGAAATGCTGCCAGTCAGACCTCCCAGGAGGGGGCGTGTCCCCCAGTCGACTGCTTAGGGCACAAGTGTGGTTGTGATGCCCGACCCTGACGTTAACCAGGCTGTGGCTGTAGAAATCTCTGTCTTGTAAGCCACCCCAATTCCATTACCCCCTCTATACCCCCCCCCAGGTATGACATCGTCTTCCTGCCACCTTCCTTCCCCATTGTTGCCATGGAGAACCCGTGCCTGACGTTCATCATCTCCTCCATCCTGGAGAGCCCGGAGTTCCTGCTCATCGACGTCATACATGAGATCGCGCACGGCTGGTTCGGCAACGCTGTCACCAACGCCTCCTGGGAGGAGATGTGGCTCAGCGAGGGGTTGGCAACATACGCTCAGCGGCGCATCACTACTGAAGCCTATGGTACACAGACACACACACACACACACACACGCACACACGCACGCACACACACGCTGATGTGACCCACATGCTGCTGCTATTCTTCAGGGGAGGTGTTCACCTGTCTGGAGACTGTTTTCCGCTTGGATGCCCTGCACAGGCAACTGCGCCTCCTAGGGGACAACCACCCCGTGAGCAAGCTGCAGGTGAAATTCGAACCAGGTATGCCGGGTACACATTTTAATGTTCTCAAAAGTAAAAAAATGTTCTAGACCACCAAATAAGTCAGCATTCTCAAGTCCGGCCTCCGTGTCCGTGTGTGTGTGTTCTCGTGTGTTTATTCACGTGCCTCCAATCCTTGTTCTTCAGGTGTGAATCCAAGCAGCCTGATGAACCTTTTCACCTATGAGAAGGGCTACTGCTTTGTGTCCTACCTGTCCCAGTTGTGTGGGGACACAAAGCGCTTCGACAGCTTCCTCAGGGTGAGTGGGCAATCCTGAGTGTGTGTGTGTGTTTCATTACAAGCATGACAACACACTGCACACAGCCGACCGTCATATTCTCACCATGTGGCCCTTGTGTCCTCATCACTTTTCCTTTCACTCCACCCCTTCCCTGGCCCTGCCCCTTGGCACAGGCTTATATCGAGCAGTTCCGCTTCAGGAGCGTCGTGGCTGAGGACCTTCTCAGTTTCTTCCTCTCTTTCTTCCCCCATCTGAAAGAGAGCTGTGTAGCGCAGAGGGAAGGTGAGCTGCCCCCCCCCCCCCAAACTCATTGACACCATTGCTCCAGCACCATACAGTGTTGCCAATGTGCTGGTGGCTGCAGGGGAAGGATGATGATGTGTTTCTGCTCGTCTTCCAGGGATGGAGTTTGAGCGCTGGCTGAACGACTGCGGCCCTCCCCTGAGCGAGCCCGACCTGTCAGCGGGGGCGGTCCTTACCAAACCCGTCCAGCACCTCTGTGAGCTCTGGGGAGACAAAGCTCCCGACTTGGAAGCCATTGGCACCTTTGACCTCTCTTCATGGAGCACCTTTCAGACGGTGCTCTTCCTGGACCGACTGCTGGACCGCACTCCACTTCCCCAAGGTGCCCCAAACCTGCTCCCTTGCCCTCTCATCCCCCCCACCCCACCCCACCCCATGCCACGCTCGAGCTGCATGCCTCTCAGCCGCATTCACCTGCCGCAGCACGAGTCTGTCGGCTATAGCAGCGCCTCCCTTTCCAGCATTACTCCAGAGATAATTTCTGCCTGTCTGCTCTTGGTCGTCCTTGTGCTGCGACTGTGTGCCGCCGCTTCCTCATTGGCTGTCCTGTGTGTCCGTCAGAGGTGATGACCCAGCTGTCGCGCTGCTACTCCTCGCTGCTGGACGGCATGAACGCCGAGGTGCAGATCCGCTGGCTGCAGGTTGTCGTGCGCAACGGCTTCTACCCGGATCTGCCCCGAGTGCGCACTTTCCTGCACAAACATGTGAGAACAGGTCTCTGGGGCATCAGGGGGGTCAGGGCAGGTACAAGCCAGAGGGTAGGGAGTGAAGGATGTGAGCAGGTCCATAATTTATCCCCCAACTTTACTCCTTCCTCCCTCTTCTCCTCTAAGAACCCCCCCATCCCCATTCAGTCTTTGTTATGATCGTAACTCTGCCTGTTAAATAACCCCCCTGTGTCACTGACCCCCCCTCCCCCCCAGACATCCCGCATGTACACAGTGCCGCTGTATGAGGACCTGTGCGCCGGGGTCATGAAGTGCTTCGCCGTGGAGGTTTTCTACCAGACGCAGGGGCGACTGCACCCCAACTTGCGCCGGACTCTGCAGCAGATCCTGTTACAGAGTGGTGCCATGTCCAATGGCACCCCCACAGCCCTGCTGCCCTCCTCCTCCCCCTCACCAGTGCCCACCCCGACAGAGCAGTCCCCTGCCGGACCCGTCCCCCTGCGTGACGTCAACGTGTCCGCCTGAGAACAGGTGGAGAAGAATGTGCTGGTGTGTCAGGGAAGCGTGGGCCGGATTGGAATGAGAGGTGGTGTGGAGAAGCGCACACCTATGTGCACAGACACACACACACACACGCGCACACACACACACACACACACACACACGTCTGTGGATATCTTTATTGTTCTGTGTCTCATACTCATAAGCTAAATGTTAAAGCTGCTCTGAGTCAAGTTGGACTGGTCTGCTAGGGAGAACTGTGTGTGTGTGTGTGTGTGTGTGTGAGTGAGAGAGAGAGAGAGAGAGAGAGAGAGACAGAGATTCCTGCTCTGACTGGATCCTGTGGGGCTCAGCAGTGTGATGTGCAATGCTGCCTTACCTGCGTGTCCTGGTTGAAGACAGACGACGGATGAATTCGGCATTTGGAGGACACGTTTCACCAGAATAAAGCAGCCAAATGCTCATATTTATGACCAACACTATTTTAAGCAATATTTCCGGATTTATCTGGAGTGCAGCTCGGACTGCGGGTCCGGCAGAAGACACCGGCGCTTCTGTGTCGAGGACAGGATGGACGAACTGACCGTATCCGTGCCTCTCGAACCCACAGCACTGTGACTCTGTGAGTGTTGCATGTCCCGCCACGACAGGCTGATAAATGTTTTTATGACTGGGGGGGTGAATGGGGTAAAAGTTACAGTGCGACTATGTTCATTGCTCCTGCTGTATCTGAATATGTCTTGAAGCCCGGCTCGGCGGCGGCGTCCCTCTCTGCGTCCCTGCGCCCGCCGACCGGGTGGGTTATTGATTTGCACAAATAGCGCCTCCAGTGGAGTTTGATTGTTCTTATCCATAAAGGCAGATTCTCCTGCATCTTCGTCTCATCTGGATTTGTCTTCCTCTTCCTGCAAGACGCTCACTGACTGCCGCCCAGACATCGCCGCTGTGGTGCACCGCAGGCCTTCTTGTCCTCCAGCCACTTTTAAATAACATACATGCCATAAACTGAATTAATGTTTTGCATATTATTTATTCATAATGTTTCCAGTTCTGCTGCGACCAGCAGGTTGCTATGGAAACTTGACTCCTGAAAATTCTTCTGCGGTTGTTAAACTCCACTGACCACGGCACAGTTTTGCCCACAATGCTGCTCGGGGTGACGCAGCTTTAGTTTACCGTTCACCCTCTTATCACATTGCTGGCATTTTATCAGTGTTATTGATCCATCAGGCCCTACCCCCCCCCCCCCCCAAGGATTCAGAGGGACTAGTCGAGCAAAGCAAACATTTTAGTTTAAAATAAACTTATTTAACGTACTGCCCTAAAATGTGCGTATTTCGACACGTGTGCATTCATTTGGATCCCAGTCACGAGTGTCACGTTGTGGTCCAGCGGAGGGAGGGATACAGGCCTTGTCAGGGGGCAGGAACAGGTGTCCGCTAGGGGGCGCTTTTGAACATGTTGGCCCCGGTCCTGATGTGCCCACCCAGTTAACTGTGTTTTCACGTTGGTTAACCGTGTATCCATCTCGAATAACCCGTTTCCAGGATCACAGGGGTCTGGAACCCATCTGGAACGGCAGGATTCGACCCGCACGAGGCAGCACACTGTTTTACACATGCCCACAGAGCACTTTAGAGTCCCCAGTCCACCCAAAACACTTGCGTTTGGACTGTGGGGCAAAACCCTTTGGGAGAACATGGAACTCGACACAGACTGAGCAAGATTCCAGTCCACGTGCGAACCCGCTGCCCAGGAGAGCTCTGTGCTCCACTGTGTCACCTGTCGGAACAATTAAAGCAAAATGCTTGTTTTAAGGAAGGGAAAATATATATATATATATATATATATATATAAAATGTTTTAACAGCGGAGGGACTCGAGCGCCCCCCCCCCCCCCCCGCGTCTATTCCCTCCTCCTCCTGCAGGTGGCGCTCCAGAGGAAAAGGCGCAGAGCTGCGGAGTCGCAGCGCCAGACAGCAGCTGGAGACGCAGAGACGCGGATCGAGCCGCGATCGGCCCGTCGCCGGGGGACAGACAGCCTTCCTCCCGCAGTCCGACCGAGGCAGCGACGCCCGAACAAAGGGAGCAGCCGGCGGGGACCTGAGCTCCGCTCTTTCCCCGGCCGGCACATAGACAGCGGGGTCCGGGAGCCGCGCCATGGGGGAGACCAAGATCATCTACCACCTGGACGAGCAGGAGACGCCGTACCTGGTGAAGGTGCCCGTCCCCGCCGACCGGGTCACTCTGGCCGACTTCAAGAACGTGCTCAACAAGCCCAACTACAAGTTCTTCTTCAAATCCATGGACGATGACTTCGGGTAAGCGGGCGCGAGCCGAGCGGCGCGGGGCTCCTCCGCTGCATCTGTTCCGTTAGTGCCGTTTGTTTCTGCGGTTCGTCTTGTTTCCCTGGCCGGTTCTCCGCAAGCCCGACCCACCCCCCCCCCACGCCCAACTCCCAACCCCCGGGCTGCGCACCCTGTCCGGGTTCGGTGTGGAGGGGGGGTCCTCGCGCAGCCCGTGGCCACCGTCCGCGCACAGCGTCCATCTTGGAAGCGGAGTCCGGTCGCTGGCGGCGGGAGGGGGGCGTGAGGGAGCCGCGCTCGGTGTCCCGCCGTGCAGAGCTGCGAGGGGGGGGGGCTTTGTTTGTTTTTCTTTTGTTTTATTTTGTTTAATTTTTGGCGTAACGCGCCCGTTGACGCTGAAGAAATAATTGTTCGTGAATCTTCTGGTCCCTTCTGTCCCGAACGGCGGCTCGGCCAAGTCGGGCCGAAGGGGTCCGCCCGGCAAAGCGGCGAATTCGACGTTTTACAGTGAAAAGTGTAAAATGAAGTGTGCGGGACTGTGTTCCGATGCGGTGTTTAGTCACCGAGGTCGGGTTTCAGTCACACGTCAGCTGCTCTTGCCGAGCGGAGGACGGAGCCCGTCGGCGGGGAACCTCACCTCGCACGGCTGCTGTGCCTCAGCTGCCCGTATCCCATTTTACCCCCTTTTCGCTCAGTTTCACCCCGTTTTCAGCCCATTTTGTCCACATTCGGTGCCCCTGTCGGAGTGAACGGCGGGGCTCCGACACCCCGTCCCTCCGCTCCCAGTCCCGCTCGGGGTGAGAACATGGCGGCGGACGAAGCGGCGCTTTTGTCCGAAGAAAAGGGGATAAAATTGTCTCTTTGTCCCCGAAGTTTGTCTGTGTGACACGCAGCGCTCCGTATGGCGGCCGAGACGCCTCGGTTCCTCCGGCGACCCGGGGAAAACATCCAGCAAACGGTGTCGGAGAAACAGGGGCGTTTTCTGGAGCGCCAGGAATGCCGAGCTGGAGGGGCCGCATCGCCCGGGAATTGAGGCTCTGAATCCCGCATCTCCCTCCGGCCCCACCGGCCACGCTGTCGGACCGCTGCCGAGTGTCCTCTGCTGTGTCAGTCTGGGGCTGTAGGAAGTGATGGCCAAATAGGAAATACTTGCCTACTCGGATGGTGCTGGACTCATTTTTATAACTGTCAGGATAGGTTTGAAACCCTTTTTGAATGTTGGGAGGGATTCAGCAGCTCTGAGTTGCAAAACTGAGAGCCAGTGAACTGCGTCTCTCACCCTGTGTGAGTGGGATCGAGATTCGGCAACGCAGGGCATCGAGAGACTTTAACCTGGGTCACTTGTCCGTCACAAGGTCTTAAGTGACAGAGTGGCTGCAGTGAGCAGGTTTGACGTGTGTGACAGCTGGCTAGAGTAGGGGTCATGGACGGCTACGCAGGTTGAGTTGTTGATGGTGGTCAGTCATCCAGGCAGGGATGTGTGAGACACATGCTGTGATGTGGAGAACAGTGAGGAAGAGCTGTATGTTGCTTGCGTGGCAGCGCTTGGAGAAGCAGGGCAGGGGGAGAACAGAACCCTGTAGATCACCTGTCCAGAGAGACTTGGAGGCAAAGGAGCCGCACCAAACCCCATCAGATAAGATCTGTCTGAGAGCTAAGAATCGGTCCATTTCGGTGAGGATCGTTTGATGCCATCCTTTGTGCTTGTAAGGTAAGAAGAGCACTGTGGTTGACTCTCCCAGCAGTGAGGGTGAGAAGAATGACAACAGAGGAGGAGGAGGAGGCAGCAGCTGTGGCAGTTTGAGGAGCTTCTGACAAGTAGTCTCAGTGGACTGACCAATGTTGAATGCAGACTCATTCATCAAGAAAATCATTAAGGGTGAGGAATTCAGATAGATGCGAAAGGTGTGGTTGGGAGGGATGAGGGAGACCAGCCTGTATCTTGGACTGAGTTCCTTCCAGGTTTCTTTAACATTGGAAAGATGTGGGCAGTTGTGAAGGCAGATGGGAACAACAAGAGAGAACCAAGATAAATAAAAGGATAAAAAGGAATGAGTTGTGGGGAAATGGTCTGTAAACGAGACGGAAATGTGGTCAACAGAGCTGGAGGTCCAAGATATCAGTTTCAGAGGAAATTTGGACCATGGGACTAGACCTTACTGGGGGTTCTGGCGTGGAAGGAGGTGGAGAATTTGCTGGCAATTGCCTACTTTTTGTGTCTGAACAAACTGAAATTTTAAGCAGCGAGCGTGGAGGAGGAGGGATGAAAACATGGCAAAAAGTATGCAGGGATTATTGGATGCCAACTGTTGTTTGTTGTGGAAAGAAAATGTTGATTATGCCAAGGAAAGAGCAGAGTGGAAGGAAACAAGGAGCTCCTTGTAAGTTAACTCAGCGGGACTTTTAGATGTTCACACGTTCCATTCAGCAGCATGTATTTTTGGGTCTGTCAGTGATAGAGATGGGATGTCCTGGTCTGGAGATGTTTGTTAGGGTGGACAGTTTGTCTGGAACCAGTATGCTGCGTAGGACCCTCAACCCACCTTCCTGTGATGCCGGCTGACTGCTGGTGAAGAACAGAATGTCGCTGAAGTGGGGATATAATCGGGGCAGCAGGTGGCGTAGTAGCCGGAGCAGTTGATGGATCTTAGCGCACGTTGCTCTCGTAGGATTTACTCTGGAATGCTGTAAAAATTATCCCACTGGATAAGTGGCAAATTACTGTGAGTAGCTTAGTGTACAATCCCAACCTTGTAAGTCACTTTGGGGACAAGCGAGATAAAATGAATAAATGTAATTCAGGTTATGAGTTTTTTTTTTTGGGTCCCTGCTCTCCCCTCCCCCTGTTTCTGCGGTACATGAGCTCCTCTAATCTAATCACTGGGGTCTGCTCTGGGTCCGACTGTTTTATTAGAGCTCAGTTCCGCTCGTTGGAGCTGTTGCCGGACCCCCATGGAGGCTGTTGGGGAGGAGGGGAACGCGGAAGTGAGCAGCTGCTGGGCCCATTTTTCTCGGTGCTCTGTGCTGCTCGCGTGTGGGGCTCTTCCTGCCGCTTGTGATCCCCTCACATATACAGGGTAGGGAGGGAGGGTGGAAATCTTCCCTGTTTCTGGGGTGTGCAGGTGAAGGCTGCATAAGTCAAATGGACCAGTTTCTACCAACTGTCATTTTTCCCCATCACTGTTCATTTAGTGCTGCTGGTTCAGGTTCAAGCAGAATTTTATGTTTGATTTGCCGCACAGATGCATTTTTACCGAAGGAAACGGGACCCTGCTGACCCATTAGTCTTGTCATCCACTTCCCACTGAACTGATGGTGATAAAAAGGAAAGGTTTTCTTTCTTCTTGCACACTGTCATTGAGAAAATACATGTATAGAGTTCTTCCTGAGGTTTGCAGCATAATGTGCAAGTAAATATTCACTTCAACGTGAGTGATGCGGAACACTTATTTCAGCTACTTGCCCCCGAGCCATATTGGTCCGATGATCTGAAAGGGTTTAATTCCTCTGACACCCGTCTTTCTCCTTTGCCTTCCTTCAGCACTGCTCTCTTCTCCTAGTTACTGCTGCCCTCCTCCTCCTTGCTCTCCCTCCCTGCCATCACCTCACAGTCGACTTCCTCTGATGCTGCACTGCTCCTCTTCCCCTTCCTTCTTCCTCACTTGGGACGCATGTTGGAAACTCATTATTTACCCAGACGTGAAGGGGGAGGTGTGTGTGTGTGTGTGTGTGTGCGTGCGTGCGTGTGCGTGCNCTTCCTTCTTCCTCACTTGGGACGCATGTTGGAAACTCATTATTTACCCAGACGTGAAGGGGGAGGTGTGTGTGTGCGTGTGTGTGTGCGTGCGTGCGTGCGTGTGTGCGTGCGTGTGTGAGATGAGAATGACAGCATTTCTCAGTCCTCCTGCTTGGTTTCTTTTCCCATCCTGATTGGCTCACTGGGAGATGGAGTCAATGTCCCTCCTAGAACTGTGCGCTTGCTTTAATCTTCATGTTCTCCTGCTTTCCTCCTCCTCATCATCTCCTGTTCTCCTCCTCTCTTGTTCATGTTTTCCTCCTCCTGTTCACTGTCCTCATTTGCTGCTGCCAGTCATGTGGTCTCTTGTGGGGAAACCAGGCGCTGGTTGGAGGAGAGGAGAAACCTCAGGCGCTGACACACAGCTCCTTGCACGTGCCTGAGAGATGGACAAAGCCGTGTATTCAGCTGCCAGTCGAGGTCCCCATGCCATGACTCCTCCCCAACCCCCGCCTTCTTGGAGCTCCGATCAGAACTTTAATAGTTGTGCTTGGATGAGGAGCGAATTCTAGGAAACTGCGTTTACAGTTACGTTCACGGTCCCATCAGAGCTTCTTAGTCAGGGGTGTCTTCTCTCCCTTTGCTGGTTTTTCCTCGACTCCCTGGTGCTGTGTGCAGCCTGGCTTTCCATTGGACAAACACAGGATTCTCACGTGATCCAGTCAGTTCCTGAGGCTCAGAACCTCAGTTTGAGTGTCTCCGTGCGACACAGTGTACCGCCTCACCACAGTCCTCCGCTTGGTCTCACTGTTCCCCACTCGCTGGGTGTGTGTGTGCGTGTTTGGCAGGAGGGTGTGGTTTGATACGAGTGTTTTCACCAGCCTCTTGCCATTATATTCATGACATCAAGTAGATACTACAGATTTGGTTGAGTGTTTTTTCCTGCAATGTCTCCTCTCTGACCGGTGTACAGCTGTCTCCATTCACACTGGTCTCCGTGGTAACAAGGCCACTTGGGGTCAGCACCTCCTTAGTGAGCAGCTGGGAAGGAGGTGTGTGTGTGGTGGTGGTGGGGGGGTGGATTCTAAGTGTCGTTTGTTCTGTCTTTCCCAGTGGACCAGAGGGCTGGAGATAGTAGGCCTTTATTGTAAACGGCTGTTGTGCTGTGACACAGTCCTCTAATTCTGTGTGTGGCAGGCGAACCCTCTCACTGTTATTTCTGTTTTTCCTTCCCCAGAGTGGTAAAGGAGGAGATCTCTGATGACAATGCCAAACTGCCCTGCTTCAACGGCCGAGTAGTGAGCTGGGTGAGCGCACCCTAATCCCTGAACTGCGTGTGTGTACACTCCGGTGGTTCTTCTGCCATCCTCTGAGGAAGTGCAGGGCAGGGAGAGGAAGAAGTTCAGTTCTGAAGCTCAGTGCATGACAGAGCCCCCTGCTGGTCAGAAAGGAGAGGACACTGTCGAGCAGACCTGCTGCTTTGATCCCTAGCCCACAGAGGGGGCATAGTGGCCCTCAGAGCCCGTGATTCAATAAAGCAAGTGGAATCACAGGATCTCTGCAGATATTCCACAAATAAACTCTCTAACTAGAATATTGAATCAGACGCCAGAACCACATTCCTGCAGGGACAGCAGTGTGTGGAGGGTGTCTTGGATTGCACATCTCCGTCCTGATGTGCTCAATGTCCTCTTTCACATGGCACATATACATGCAGTCCAGTGACTGTCATTAGAGCCATTATCACATTCCACTGCATCTGCTTTCAGTGCCCTTTTTTCTTTTAAATTTAAATTTAGAATGTTCTGGCATATATTTGCATATTTATACTCACTTATGCATAATGTTCTGTTGAAAGCAGGTGAAAATGTGTGTATGTGTATAGATGGCTTTTTTTCCTGGTGGTCTGCCTTCTGTCTTCTCTGATCCATGTCACTTCATCTGCTGCTGATTGCCATGTTTATGTATAATGGTGTTCATATGCGTCTCTGTGCCTCATTTCTCTCCCCCTCTCAGCTCGTCTCAGCAGACGGGCCCCAGTCAGATGGTGGTTCTGTGTGTGTGGACAGCCAGCTGGACCTCCCCCCTCCACTGGAGAGGACTGGGGGAATTGGGGACTCCAGGCCTCCGTCATTCCAGTGAGTCTCGGCGTGTAATTTCACACACGTTGCTGTCTTGTTAAGGATAATAATAAACTTTCAAAGGGGGAGCCAACAATGGCCCAGCTCTGCTGTTTTTGTTTGCTCACCTGTGCTGCGGTTTAATCTGCGTGGTCCCGCAGCTGAATGCCTCCTCCCTGTCCCTCCCACTGAATGTAGAGTCCCTTTGGACCCTCGTGGCCTGACTGACCCTTTATCTCTGCCAGCACATGTCTGTTGTACGGCACTTATGGCTCCTGCCTCATCCTGTGTGAGAGGGTTTCCTGCTCTCTATCTGCATGTCTGTACCCAGGTTAATTATAAACTGTGGAAATTGTGCCACTCCTCCCTCTAGTGGTCAAGTTTGTTACAGCCGAGTCAGCAGGATTCTGCCTGCGTGAACCACTGCCACCCCGTCATGTCCTGACTTGTGTATGTCAGTGCCAATGCTGCAGGCAGTCAAGACAACCTGGACAATGAAACGGAGACGGACTCCGTGGCGTCTGTGCGAAGAGAGCGGGAGAGACCACGGAGGAGAGAGACCCACGATCACGGTCGGAAGCTCTTTCTTTGTCTTTTGTTCCAGTCTTTCTCTCTTTTGTGTGTATAATGGTGAAATTGAAACATACAGGATTTGACCCCACACCTCTGTCCACCCCCCCAGGGAGCAGAATGAACGGACACTCACGGCGGACAGAGCTCGGGGGTTATGAGAGCTCTTCAACACTCATGAGCAGTGAGCTGGAGTCCACCAGCTTCTTTGACTCTGAAGAGGAGGATGCTGCTAGCCGGTGAGTGACGCAACCATACGCGAGTGTGCGCACATAGAAGCGCATACCTGATGTTGTCGTCCTTCTCAGGTTCAGCAGCTCCACTGAGCAGAGCAGCTCCTCCCGCCTGATGAGACGCCATCGCCGGCGGCGACGGAAACCCAAAGCACCGCGAATGGAGAGGGTGAGACCTGCAGAGCGACTTGTGTAGCGCCTCATTTTTGGCTGTGTCTGTGTGAGTCTTCACTGCTCTGTCTCTCTCTCCCCTAGTCATCCTCCTTCAGCAGCATCACAGACTCCACCATGTCTTTGAACATCATCACTGTCACTTTAAACATGGGTGAGTATGACACTCGTTTGTCTGTCTCCTGTCCCTTCGTCTGTTGTCTTGTCCTGCTGCCACATTCTGTCCCTATCCTGTGAGTGACTTCTACCATTAAATCTACAGTGACCAGTAGCCTTGTTCTTCCCCTGTCTGATCTTTGTAGAAAAGTACAACTTCCTGGGCATCAGCATTGTAGGGCAGAGCAATGAACGGGGAGATGGAGGAATTTATATTGGCTCCATCATGAAGGGCGGAGCTGTAGCAGCTGATGGACGCATCGAGCCAGGAGACATGCTGCTGCAGGTAAGCCAGGTCTTCCCTGGGCCTCCTCCACCCTTTCTTCGCTCTGGCTCTCTGACCCTCTGCTCCCTCTGGCTTTTCAGGTGAACGACATCAACTTTGAGAACATGAGCAACGACGATGCAGTCCGGGTGCTCAGGGAGATTGTGCACAAACCAGGGTGAGTGATGGGAGTATGAAGAGATGCAAAACTTTAATGCCCAAAAGTAGTGTAATGCATTTATAATTTCCCTTTAACCAATTTGTGTGTACTAAAGTCGCAGTTTTCTCTCCTCTGTATCGGTAGCCCCATCACGCTGACTGTGGCCAAGTGCTGGGACCCCAACCCTCGTGGCTGCTTTACCCTCCCCAGGAGTGAGTATTTATTCTGGCCCCCTTCCATACATCTTAACAATCCCCACTTCTGAACAAAACTACCTGTTCTCTGCTGGCTAGTAAGTTTATGTAGTCTAAAGGTTGTTTGTCTTATGTTTGTTTTTGTTTTGCTCCCCCCTCCTCTCCCCATGTTTCCATCTATTTCTGCTCTGCTGGCACTTTGCAGGTGAGCCCATTCGGCCCATTGATCCAGCTGCCTGGGTGTCCCACACAGCAGCCATGACAGGGGCGTACCCGGTGTACGGGATGAGCCCTTCTGTGAGCACAATTACATCGACCAGCTCGTCCATCACCAGCTCCATCCCGGAGACGGAGCGTACGTGTCCTCCAGACTCGCATCCTTACCTTTAACCTCCATCCTACGC
Organism: Arapaima gigas; assembly: GCA_900497675.1. NCBI lineage: Eukaryota > Metazoa > Chordata > Actinopteri > Osteoglossiformes > Osteoglossidae > Arapaima > Arapaima gigas. The sequence continues at coordinate 45,577 of UFQX01001378.1, read as the reverse complement.
TCTTATCGACAGTCTGCGTAATTGATCCTTTTTCATTCCCTTCAGGGTTTGACGACTTCCACCTGTCCATTCATAGTGACATGGCAACTGTTGCCAAAGCAATGGCCTCTCCAGAGTCTGGACTGGAAGTGCGGGACAGAATGTGGCTGAAGATCACCATTCCAAATGCCTTCATAGGTGCGCTGTGTTGGGCTGCTGCAGACCTTTGCGTGTCCATTGGATCTTTAAGATGTGAAGTTTAATGTGGCTGTTTGGAACCCCGTCTCCCAGGCTCAGATGTCGTGGACTGGCTCTATCGCCATGTTGAGGGCTTCACGGACCGCCGCGAGGCAAGGAAGTACGCCAGCAACCTGCTGAAGGCCGGCTACATCCGACACACGGTTAACAAGATCACCTTCTCAGAGCAATGCTACTACATCTTTGGGGACCTGTGTGGCAGTGAGTGGAGCCGTGTCCCCTTTCCCCACCTTCGACCCTTTCTGGGTCCAAGGAACATGTGTGCATTGAAATCTTCAGTTAACACCCTATGTAGGTGAATCTCCACTCTATCCTGAAGGTAAACATGTCTCTGTCCTCTTACCCCTCCCCCATCCACCCAGATATGGCCCATCTCTCCCTGCATGAGCAAGATGGCTCGAGTGGCACTTCCGACCAGGACACCCTGGCTCCCTTGCCCCATCCTGGAGCTGCACCTTGGCCTATTGCCTTCCCATACCAATACCCAATCCCACACCCCTATAACCCCCATCCCTCCCTCGAAGCTCCCTATGGCTACACTGCAGTGGGGGGTAGTGCTGGGAGCCAGCACAGTGAAGGTAAGACCCAGGCCAGCGAGTGGCACTTCAGCTGTCAGATTGCCTTTGGTTGTTACACACACCTGGTTCTGTGTTATAAATTCTGAAGGATATCACTGCTTTCCTGTTGCATTTTTTGATTGAACTTAAACAAGTCATGATAGAAATCTTATCCTCCAAGCAGATAGATGGCAGTACAGAGCATCCAAACAGTGGGGCTGTCTGAATTCATATCTGGTTTTGAGTGTTAGTGCTCAGAGATAAGGAATTAGTTTTTTTTTTTATTAAAGGTATAACTGAGGTAATAAAGATTGACTTTTTATGAATTATTGGTCAAAGCAGTTACTTTGAGTGACATGTCTTTTTCTGACATCCCCATGTTTTTGTTCCTAGGGAGCCGCAGCAGTGGCTCAAATCGCAGCGGAAACAAGGAGGCCAAACCAGGGGCCAGCGAGTCCAAATCGGGCGGCAGCGGCAGTGAGTCGGAGCAGAGGAGGGAAAAAGCTCCCAGTGAGAGATCGGTGGCTCCCCCTAGTGAGCATAGTGTGCGCAGCACCCACTCACAGTCCCACAGCCTGGTGTATGGTGCCACTGGTCTACCCCCTCAGCCCCCACCCCCCATCTCCCTGGCTCTGCCTGGTTCACCCCCCAGCCGCGACCTGGGTTCTGTGCCCCCTGAGCTCACGGCGTCCCGCCAGTCCTTCCGCATGGCCATGGGCAACCCCAGCGAGTTCTTTGTGGATGTCATGTGACCTGTGGCAAGTGACCATGGGGGGCAGCTTCACAAAAGGCACTGAGGGGAAGTTAGATCATGATGAGGAGGAGAAGGGGGTGAGATGGGGCACAGAAAATCCTCCCTCCTTCCTTTCCAGCGGCTTGTTGCTTCTGGTACTTTCTTCAATGAAGAACAAGAGAAAGGAAGTGGCTTCTGGTTCCATCTTCCCAAAATCGAGTTACTGGCCGTCCTGTGTTCCCTGCCTGCCCCCTGGTCTTTGGCCATGAGGACGACACGCAAGCCCCATGTGGGGTTCATGCCGAGATGCCAGCTGACATCTTTCATAACCAGACACGTTGACCATGTTAACATGGACATGTTTTTCATGCTGTTTTTGTTTTGTTTTTTCCTCACAATAAAGACAAATGAGAGGAAAGAGAGGTGAGGGGAAGAAGAGTGTGTGATGTTTTTGTTCATGGGAGAGGATCATCAACTTTGTGTGTCTGTGAATGACAAAACGGTGTGGTCTGAGGGAGAGAGGTGTGTTCTTGACCTACTGGCTCTGTCTCCTACCCCCTACATCAAGTTCTGGTTCAGGAATATGTCCTCAGCCTACTCACTGGGGCAGCCAAGAGTCTCTGAATTCTTTATGGCTTCTGAGCGTGAATTGACTCTTGCGCGCCCACACACACCATGCACACAGTTCCAGCTTTGATATACGTGCTGCCTTAGCAATGGCAACCCTTCTGTAGTCTTTGGCTGTGGGGAGGGCTGCTTGGTGTGTTGAGCTTAAGTTCTCCAGAGGAGAGAAGATGCATACAGAACGGGCCTGGAGAGGAGAGTCCAGTCGAATGTGTTGTGGTTCAACGTGGGTCAGAGGTGGCAGTGTGTACGTGGATGGACGCCCCTCCCCTCTCTGTCCTCCTCTCTACATTTTTAACCGCTCATCATTAACATTTACATTCTGTTTTCTGCTCCTTGCTGTAACACTGTAATCCTCCCATTTGTCATGTTTATTTTCCACTTCTGAATTATTAGCAGCTGAAAATGTATAGCGATAAATGTGCAGTTTTACATGCTCTATGCTGTTTTATGGAAAAAAAGTTTTTATTTATAAACATAGTTTTATTGCCTAAATCTGCTGTGTGGTTTCTGCTCCCATTGGTTACTTTGCAGTTTTTGCATTGAACACTTTCTAAAAGTTGTCTGGAATGTAACAGGGGGTGAAGACAACACTCCTGTGTGTCCATCACAGGACCATTTTTTTCCTGTATGTAAATATTCTACCAGTAGGCTGTATTAGTCCTCTGCTACCTCATCCTCTGTAGGAGCAGCTGACAGCCACTGCAGAGGTGGTGTGTCTTCCTCCATCTCCATCTTGATACGACATTCGTACTTCACTCTCACGATCATTAACCGCTTGACCGTCGGAGGCTCAGAGGCTGGCGCTGGTTCTTCACAGACCATATTTGTCGTAGCCCTTTTTTTGTACTAACATTAAAAGCTTTATGACCCTTACGAACAGGATTCCTCAAAACAGTGAAAAAGCATGACGACATTTCTAAGTAGTCTTGATCTTGCATGTATAATGTTGAATAAAATCCATTAATATCAAGTGTGGGGGGAGCAGAAGAAAACCCTGCTGGCATAATGTGGTCAGAAGCTTGTCTTCAATCTATGACCACATGGAATAGGTTCTGTCCCTGCCTGGTGACCCTACGTCAGTCTACAGTGACACACACCCAGGACTGTTACTCTGCCTTATCTGTGTTTTGCCAGAGTGGAAGGAGAGGCAGCTGGGAAGTGACTCACAGATCAAGACACACTTCTGTTCCTTAAACTGCAGCAGGGCGCGCGCGCGCGCGCACACACCTGAGGCCCCGCAGCATCACGCACAACACTTGACGGGACACAGGTCCACTTCGTGGTCACTGCCGATTGGGGGCGGGAACGATGCACTTCCAAGCGTTTGTGTGAGAATGTACGTTAGACACATGTCACGCACGCCTGGTGTCTACTGTGCGGTCCGTTCGTCCTTAATCAGTACAGGCATGATTCAGTAAGGATTCATGGAGATGGAGACGGCGGCAGCAGTATTAGCAGTATCACTATTATTATTATTATTATTATTATTATTATTATATCCGCATCGGCTGCACGTTAGTCCACTTCTCAGGAAAAACTGATGCGACTCTTATCTGTGGGCGTGGCTCTTACGTGGCCGCGTGACGTCATCACGCAGCGGCGCCTGTCAGCTGACCGGGCGCCTCGGAACGAAGGAGAAGCAGACATTTTGGATCGGAGTAGGACGGCGCGCGAGAGCGGAGGAAGGAGAGCGAGCAACGCTGCGCGCGGACCGGCCAGCGACGCCGCGGGGAGCGAGAGCGCGTGGAACGAGGAGGCGGTCAGGTGAGTCCCGAGGGAGCGGAGAGGCGCCCGCAAAACGGACGAAAAGGGGCGAGAGGAGCTGGGTGGACGATGGAGAGGAAGCCGCGGTGAAATGTCTGAATGGGCGGAATGGAGTGGAAGGTGGAAAAGGGCTCGCAAGGCGCCCTGCGCTGAGGGAGATATTTGGACCGTCGTTCCGCGGCGGAGAGAAGATTCTGGTAAATTGTACGTTAGACGTGCAGGAGGTTTCTCTGCTGACCGTCGACATGTTGTGTGGAAACCACATTCGCGTCTCATTCATTGACAATCCCGACGCGTCCATTTTCACGCGCAAATTACCTATGGTGGCCTTCAAAATGTGTCATCTGTCTGAACAAATGTGCCCGAAATGATCAACATGTCTGAAAAGAACCATCGTTTGTGGCAGGTTCGCTGTTATCTTGAAATGCAGTGTAACGGTTTTTTTTTTTTTCAAATTATCAACTACATTTCACGAATACATTCATGTGATAACTACACGTTGAGCGCCTTTATTTCCTGAGACAAACAAAAAACGGGTTGCGTAGCGTGTACTGCAGCATCTCCAGCGCGTGAAAACGTAGTGAAATGCTGGTAAGAAGCTGGTTTAAAAAAAAAAAAAAAAACCTTGGTGAAGCGCTGCGGATTCGTCGTGAACCCAGAGAGGGTTTTGTGTGTGTGTGTGTGTGTGTGTGTGTGTGTGTGTGTGTGTGTGTGTGTCCGTCCGTCCGTCCGTCCACCCGCTCTGGGGGGGGGGCAGTGGATGTCTGCGTGGACCTCCCACTTCCTCTTCCTGCCCAGTCACTCATCTTGCAGCTGTCCACTCCTGCAGCCTCTGTCTCGCTCTCTCTTCCAGACCCACTGGGTTGTTCGTGACCCACCTCATCTCCATGTCTTGTAATATTGAGAGTTGTCAGCAGACAGTGGGACCTTCTCTCTCAGTCCTAGGTGGCGTTTGGTGACGGGTAACTGCAGCATGCATTGTTTCCAGGAGTGGAGCAAGAGGCTGGTGCTGTCTCCGCAGGCCTGGTGCGGTCAAACCGCCGGGGTCTGTAGACGCATGGTGAGCGGGGGGCACCCGTCTGGGTGTCGGGGGAAATGAGGATGGGTATGTGAGTGTGTGCAACTCCAGGCTGAGGCTCTTACTTCATCTCTGGTGGCCACTGCGTTATTGAAACATTGCTTTAAAACAAGTCTGTGCGGGTTAATTGGAAGCTTCTAGAAATACAGATGAACAGCAGAAGGTTGCAGGCTGTGCATTTTCCTGTGTGTGCTGGTTTCTTTGAGGTTCGACAGTCGGGGGTGTCATGTCATACCAAGGTGTATTTGGCATCGCTTAGGCTGTTGTGAACCAGGTGAAGAAAGCGCTCCCGTCGCTGTCGGTGATCTGAGCTGTGGCGACCGTGGCAATGACCTTGAGGGATGACCCTGGTTGAGGAGTGTCCTCTTGGTCCCTCTGTGCTTTCCTCTGCAGGGCCTCGGCGTCAGGCCGACAACTGTTCTGCTGAGCAAACTGGGAAGTGTGGATGTGACTGTAGAACCTCGTGGGACTCGAGTGTTCCAGTATTTGAATACTTCCCTGCGAGGTGGGGCAGAGATTTGTGGTCTCTGCTAGGGACGAGTATAATGTCATTGGTTTCTCTGTGGAAATGGCTGCTGTCGCTTTGTGTCTAGGCATCATCAAGGTGCTAATCCTGTCCAGGTGTATTTATAGAGAATCTTAGAGGTGGAAGAGGATTATTAGGCCTCAAGCCGTGTTTCCTGACAGTATCGTGATTCGTGATGCAGGTGGCCTCTGTTGGTATTTTTGCCTAGTCATCCTCTCAGAAAGGCAACCACAGTGTCTTTAATGCGACAGTAATGGCAGCAGTGTGTTTAATTCTCTCCCCCCCCTACCCAAAGGCACTTGTTTACCATGGCCAGAGAGGACTGAGACACCATCACCATGATTGGAGGACTTTTCATCTATAACCACAAGGGGGAGGTGCTCATCTCCCGCGTCTACCGTGATGACATAGGGTGAGTTTGGGGGAATGGGATGTGGGGGTGGGGTTTTGTGTTGGGGGGGCAGGTAGGAGGTCTTCCTCTGAATTGCATCAAAAGATTCTAGCATTAGTGAAATACTGCAGAAATGTACACTGAAGACATCCTGTTCGCACTGAGGCTAGGGGGGGGGGGCACAGGTCAGTGTATGTTGTCATGGCTCTTGTGGATTTCCCATGATCCTCTCTGCTGAGCTGCAGCTCTGCATACTTCTTTTAATGTCATGCCCAGGCTCTCCTGCATTTCACTTTGGGCTGTCTAGGCTTTGCCTTCCAAACTCTTCACCTTCATCTTTCTCTCACCTCCTCAGCTGCTGTTCTTTGTGATTGTAGATGTGCTGTGAGTGTGTTTGTGTTTAGTTCTGTGGGTTTTGTTTTTGTCTCTAACCCTCTCTCTTCATCTGCCCTTTGCCCATCTTTCTGTCTCTGTCCTTCCCTTTGCCGGTGCCATTTCTGTGCATCTCCATCTCTGCACTGGCTGCTATAGTAATAGGTAAGAGAAGCTCAGCAACTGCTGCCCCCCCCTCACTCCCTTAAGCATGCACAGATGCCTCCTTGGTCCTGGCTCATCAAAGCATGAGGTAATAGTGGCCCTTTCCTAAACCTGCCTGTCTGCCCTCATGCAAGGACACCCCCTCCCCCTGCCACCTGCAATCAAGTACATCTGTAGTGGGATCTTCTCAGCGACGTCCAGCATGGTTACTTTTGAGATCTAACTTAAATTATGGGTTAATGGAAACTTGTATCCTCACCTCTGTTTAATTCATTCTTTCTATTGGTTTTGAAGAAGAAAGACTGACAGCTACATTGAACTTTTGCAGGGTTAACAAAAACATGCATGTTTATAGGCATTACAATTTTAAAAAGGGGGGGGTTTGAGTAAGGTGCAAAGATGGTGTCAGACAGGGAACAGATATTCTGGGGTCTGGAGACTGAACTTTGAGCAGGTACAGGTTGTAGTGAGGTGTGACCTTGGACCTTTGGTTACTCAGGCTGAATGTTGATGATGGGTTTTGCAGAAGGCATCTGATGGGGCAATGTCAAAAATGACAATGTGCTTTAAAGTTCAAAAGTGGGGAAATCAATATTTAAAAGGTGTTAAATGTAGTATGTTTAAACATTTTGTTTCTTTTTTTTAATTGAAACAAAGTTGTGTGCTTTATTGCAACTCGACTTGACTACAAACAACAGCTGTTTACTCTTATTTCCTGTTTCCCTTTCTCTCCATCTTTGTGCCTTTTTCCACCCTCACTGTCCTCCCTGCCTGTCCGCCTACGTATGCATGATTTATTGCCATACAGGCGCAATGCTGTGGACGCGTTCCGTGTGAACGTGATCCACGCCCGTCAGCAGGTGCGCTCCCCAGTCACCAACATCGCTCGTACCAGCTTCTTCCACGTCAAACGCTCCAACATCTGGCTGGCAGCGGTCACCAAGCAGAATGTCAACGCTGCCATGGTTTTTGAGTTCCTTTACAAGATGTGTGATGTGATGACTGCCTACTTTGGCAAGATCAGTGAAGAGAACATCAAGAACAACTTTGTGCTGATCTACGAGCTTTTGGACGGTAAACCAAGCACCGAGCCTCGGGCACTGACTCAACCTCTTGTGTTGTATATGGATGTACATATTAACTTGTCAACTGTCCTCCCTGCTGCCTGCAGTGGTTTGGCTACAGATTCACAACCAGCCCTTACAACTATCTAGGCCTTGCTTTTCTCTGCTGTGTGTAATGTCCAGCCTCCGGGCAAAGTTGTTTATGAACTGCACCTTACATTTAAACAAGATAGGGAGCTGGGGTGGGGGTGATTAGCCTCTTGTTCAAGTCTTTGTCCTTTGAGATGCGTCAAGAGCTTCTGCTTTGCTGTAGTTTTTTTAGGTTTTGATTTTTTTGACCGTTAGATGAGAAAATCAAAATCTAAAGAAAGTACTGCACAGACAGACGGACTTCTTCCTGGTTCACCTTGTGGATGCTCCAATCTGCATTCACTCACGTATTGTCTGTGACCTCCCTTACTGTTGCTCTGCCATAACCTTGAGGTTTTGCTGCCAGCAATCCAAGACATTCCTGAAGGGCTTGTCTTGAAGGCTGTTGCTCTTGACTGCACCAAGGTCGTGTCTAAGAGCTCTCTCCCACTTGTAGAAATCCTGGATTTCGGCTACCCGCAGAACTCGGAGACCGGAGCCCTGAAGACCTTCATCACCCAGCAGGGCATCAAGAGCCAGGTTTGGTATTTTGTGGCCGTCCAAAAAAATAGAACGCTTTGCATGGCTGTCACAGCAAGAGCTTTTAGCTGAGCTGTTAGCAGTGTGTCGACTACAGGTCACTATTACAAACCTGGTTGCAGTAAGCTTTGTCTCCTCTCTCTCCTGGCCACTGCAATCTCCTTTGTGCCTTGTGGTCCTTCTGCACTCTAGCATCATGTAAGTGCACTTGTCTATTAAATTTGTTTTATTTCGTAGAACATAAAATCTGCCTCATAGCCCAGTGTCTTCTACAGTAGGGCATCGTGTTATTGAAATTAGCAAGTATTGTCCCCCTCTTACGTTTCACCGGCTGTCTCCCTCTCACTGGAAGACCAAGGAGGAACAGTCGCAGATAACTAGCCAGGTAACTGGACAGATTGGTTGGCGTCGTGAGGGCATCAAGTATCGGCGTAATGAGCTCTTCCTGGACGTGCTGGAGAGTGTCAACCTACTCATGTCCCCTCAAGGTGAGGTGCCACTGTTCCTGCCTCCTCTGCTTGATGAATCTGCTTCTCATCTGTGAAAATGTCCACAAAAAAGCGCAGATGACTTCTTCCCGCATGCTTGTCTGCCATTCCAGGACAGGTGCTGAGTGCCCATGTCTCAGGGCGGGTTGTGATGAAGAGCTATCTGAGTGGGATGCCAGAGTGCAAGTTTGGCATGAATGACAAGATCGTGATTGACAAGCAGGGCAAGGGTGGCACAGCGGATGATTCAGGCAAGAGGTGAGGGGGTGCAACTTAGCCTGTCGGGCTATTTGTACATTTAGACAATGCAGTGATGCTCCCAGACAGTCAGCAGAGGGTCAATTATAGGTGGTCATCAACACCACAACAGCAGTAAAATGACATTCTGTAGGTTAAATAGTTTCAAGCACATCTTACAGTCCACAGCTGATGTGTATTAGTAGTGAAGGTGACACCTTTTAATGCAACAGCTCTCATTTTGAACATAAGGCACTGAACACGTTGGCTCAACCTTGAGTACCGTTGTGTAAAATAACATTTTGATCATTTGTAACATTACATCGCTTGCTTATTTTTTTTTTTAAAGAAATGTCAGCTTAGCATTTGTACAGTCCAGATAAAACCATATTTTCCATGCAGGTAATATTGGTTCTCTAGTCTCATCAGATAATCACAATCGGTCAACAGCTGTAATATGCTGATGTGTGTTGACTTGTGTATCATCACAGCGAAGGGAAATGTGGTACCAGGTAACATGGAGTTGTGCCACCCTCTGGTTGAGAGACTACTTTATATTGTGCTCATGTGCTGTCCCACAAATACGAAGACAGTTTAATTTGCAGTTAACTCATTTGAGCCACAGTTTTACTCTTACAGGAGATGTAAGTACAATAGTGAGGAACGTGTCTTTCGTGTCTCTTCTGCCAGAGGATTGACTGTCGTGGACAGACGAATAGCTTAGTTATTTTTGTCACATAAGCTAAAAAGGACAGTAATTAATTTAATGCAAATATCACCAGTGTCCCGCTCTGCCCTGCAGGATCTTCAGTTTCCTGATAAATATGTAATGTTCCAAAGTGGTCCCATATCGTTGCATGCTTGAATCTCCATCTTTCTACTTGGAGCTCTAATCTGCTTCCAGCGTTTTATGTTCTGTGCTGTTCTGTTATAAATTGTATTTCAGTAAAGTATTAAGTTTTTTTAAATTCTGTTCCTAAGTGGTGGTTTTTTTTCTTTTTGTATTTGTTTCCTTTTTCTCCTCTCTGTGCTGGACCTCAGTGAGTTAGGGGGCAGGTAGTGTACCTCTCACTTAACTGGAGTCTTACACCAGAACATGAGCATTCTCCCTCTGTCCTCCTTTCTCTGATTCACTCTCTCACTCTTTCCTACCCATCATTTTTGATTCTGCTCTGTCACTCCTGTGTGTTTGTTCTGTTCCACCCTCTGGTTGAAGCTCACATGCTGATGAAGCCATTGCAGATGTCCAGCATTTCCTTCTGTGGGAACTGATTGCTAGTTGTTCACCTCTTCCCTTCAGTATCTCCAACATTTATTGGCCCTGCTAGTGCGCGCGAGCACGCGTGTGTGTGTGTGTGTGTGTGTGTGTGTCTCTGTTCCGCCTGAGTCGTCTCTCTGCACTCTGAATGCAACACGCAGGCTGATGGGATGCAGCTGAGCCTCAGGACTGTAGATGTCTCCTCTCGTCCTGCTGCTGTAGCAGTGCACACAGACGCCAAAGGCTGCATGACGCTGCCGCCATTCGGGGTGAATCTGAAGTGTTTCTCTCCTCCCTTCCCCACCCCTGTTTTATATTGCGGCAGCAGTGGGAAGCAGTCCATCGCCATCGATGACTGCACCTTCCACCAGTGTGTGCGGCTCAGCAAGTTCGACTCTGAGAGGAGCATCAGCTTCATCCCCCCAGATGGGGAATACGAGCTCATGAGGTCAGTGTCATAGAGCAGAAGTGCGTACGCACGCGCACACACACACACGACTTTTGGGCATGACCCTAATCTCTGTCCTCCACCTTACCTTGATTTTATGTCACCATGTAGGTACCGCACCACCAAGGACATCATCCTGCCCTTCAGGGTCATCCCGCTGGTCAGGGAGGTGGGCCGCACCAAGCTGGAGGTCAAGGTGGTCATCAAGTCCAACTTCAAGCCTTCACTGCTGGCACAGAAGATTGAGGTGAGGAGCAGCGAGGTGGTCCTCTGACTGCCTGTACAGATGATGGTTCTGTGCTGAGCTGACAGGAAAATCACATGTTCCTTCCTGTGCTCCACCAGGTGCGCATTCCCACCCCGCTCAACACCAGCGGGGTGCAGGTGATCTGCATGAAGGGCAAAGCCAAATACAAGGCGAGCGAGAACGCCATTGTGTGGAAGTGAGTGTTGACCAGTCCACACACTGTTGCCCGAATGTATGGTGTCAGTGGAGTCATTACCACTGTGTGGTTGCAGGATCAAGCGCATGGCTGGCATGAAGGAGTCTCAGATCAGCGCTGAGATCGAGCTCCTGCCCACCAATGACAAGAAGAAGTGGGCCCGTCCCCCCATCTCCATGAACTTTGAGGTGAGTTGAAGGACCTTTGAGTGTGTAGTTGAGGGTGTGGGTGACGATCGGTGCTGACTCTCACTTGTCCTGTCAGGTTCCCTTCGCTCCCTCCGGACTCAAGGTGCGCTACCTGAAGGTGTTTGAGCCGAAGCTGAACTACAGCGACCATGATGTCATCAAATGGGTTCGCTACATCGGCCGCAGCGGCATCTACGAGACGCGCTGCTAGCGGCTGCGTCGGGAGGAGGGAGGAGCCAGAGCTGCCGCTCTTCTGCTTCTCCATCGCGACAGGGTTAGAAACGCGACGGAACATGGAGGTGTGAGCCGAGGGCAGTGAAAAGATGGCGCGTTAGGGAGGGAATTCTAACGCCGAGTTGTGCTACCGCTCCATCAACGTCTCGCTTTGCTTACATACAAGATGCATCATGTGTCTCCTGTTTCCATCCGCCTTGGATTTGACCCCATGGCTTCCTGCCCCCCCCCCCCCCCCCCCCCCCCCCCCCCCCCCCCCCCCCCCCCCCCCCCAANCCTTGGATTTGCCCCCCTGGCTTCCCGCCCCCCCCCCCCCCCCATGCTTGCCCTGCCCTCCTTCCCTTTGGATGTTTTGATGAGATGCGGCTTTTCCCTCAGCATATAGCAGCCCCTCCCCCACTCTTACCTTGGCTATAGTAATCATATTGTAGAGCGTAGTATTTAGTTACTGGACTTTGCAGGTGTAGCCGTCACTTCCATTAATTTTCTATGTCCAGCTTACAGCCACCCACAGTGTGTTAGTGAAAGGGATCCAGGTTGTGTGATCTGTACCCACAGTGATGTCACCCCCTCTTCCCCCCACAACCTCATCAGTGTGTCTGCTCCTGTTTTCCTCTTTATAACTCGTTTTAACACTAACGGTGGTTATTTCTCAGCTGTGGTCCCACTTTTCATCTCAACGCTGCAGCGTTTTATCGTGACCAAATTTTCTTCAAAATAAGGAACACGAAGCAAAATGGACGACTGAAGCAGTGTGTGATGAGGGGTGTCAGCAAATACGTTTTCAGTTAGTTGCGGCGTCTGCGCAAGGGTCCGGTCCAGCCGGTGTGTGTTCCACTTTCCGAGGCGGCTGCAACAGCTGGCCGTCTCTTGGGGGTCTACTGTCCATAACCGACGTACTGCACTACTACTGGCAGCTGTGCCACAAGTGGACGCTGCGGAAGTGGCAGCAGCTGCGGTGGGTTCACCTTCCTGGTTTTCACATGCGTCACAACACTTTGGTCCAGTGACACTGTAGTTGTTGCAGAGTCCTGGTCCCTGAGGTCGTCCAACCGCCTCGCTTGACCCTGAGAGACCTCCAGATATAGCTGTCCGCCTCGTTCTCCGTCTCCATTTGGTAACTGTGGCTGTCCAGTTAACCCTAATAAAACACAGTATAACCCACCATCTTGTGCTGCTCTTTGATTCTCCAAAGACTTGTGATCTGAGCTGCTATAGAGCTGGGTCATTTTTTACTGTACCAGCTGAGGGTAAGTACCTTGGTTAAGGAATGTTCTGCAGGGGGGGGGGGGGGGGGGTTCAAACCCAGGACCTTGACATCTTCACTGTGACACCAGATCCTGCTTCCTGATCACTTCAGATGGCCTTTATCAAAACAGTACTTTGTGTTCTACAGACAGCAGCAACATCAGCTACACCTGCTAGGGAGATGATCTGTGAAGTTCTTCTGGCTCCTCTGCTCACTGGTATCTTCTGGGCTGCTGGGAGATGTTTGCTTACCTCCAGGCTGTTCCTGCATTGAGGAGGCCTCTGGGGTGGGGGGGGGGGAGGTTCCTTCTCCAGCATGAGACCAGCTGTGGAGCAGGAGACACTGCAGGGTTGTGAGGCTCCACTTCCTGAGCCACATCTCGAAGTCTCAGCTAGTGTGTGTGTGTGTGTAGCAACTCCACTGGCCCCCTATGGTCCCCCTTTGGTGTGGAGGGACTCCACGCCTCTGTGAAATTGACCCTCGTGTTTGTACCTAAAGCTCTTGGTGCATTTCGGCCAAGAGGCGACTTTCAAATACTTGTCAATATTAACGGAATAAGGAGCGGTGTGTGTGTGAGAGAGAGAGAGAGAGCGCGCGCGCAGAGGGCGGCGCTCGAGCGACTCCAGTGCCGCCGCTCACAGTTCGAATCACCGGCACCGGAGCCGGTTCTGCACGAGGACGAACGAGGAGGAGCCGCGCGCGGACCGCGTACGAATGGGGCAAATGGCGCTCACGCGGCTGGCGGACGTTGTTCGGGTGGCGGTGGTGCTGCTCCTGTCCCAGCCGGACCGGGCGCCGCGGGCTGAGGTGACTCTTTCGTCCCTAACTGTCGTTAATAACGGGAACTGCTGCGGATTTGCGGGTTTCTGCCCACTTTCCTCACTGTGACACACAGTTAAACTTTTTTCTGAAAAAAAGCTCCCTTTTTACTTTTAAACGGGGAGCAGGGTGGTAAACTGACGTGTCCACAGCAGACACACATTTATGGTTTTCGAAGGAAAAAGGTGAAGTTTTTTATGTTTACAGAAATGGCGGGAGGTGGAGCGCGGATTTCACATCTGGATGACAGATACTTACGGGGGTCAGGAGGAGGAGGAGAGCAGTTATACTAAAACCCCCCATCTGGTTTAGTCTATTTTACTGAGAGATGGATGTTGTGCTGCAGAATGAGCTCCTCCTGTTTAGACAGGTAGGGAGGCCTGAGGATGGAGAGTCAAGGTCCATGACGAATCCATTTTGCAGGACTTCCTCCAGGCAGCACCGTCTGACTCCCCATCCTCACTCATTCACTCATTCTGCTGCACTCAGGTATAAATATTGTAAGGTCAGGTGGAATGGTGGCTCCAATCATGCTTTGCTTGTACGTAGTTAATGTGTCCAACCATGGTAGGAAGTCCAGGGCTTCCTGAACTTCAGTAGTTCTGTGGGGGGACATGTTGTTGACCGTGCCATACAAGAATGTGGATTGTTACAATATGAAACATAATTTTAAAAGTTTCCAAAGCGATTTCAGTAGCTCAGACAGTAATCTTGGTTCCTGTCCAGGCCAGAAGGATGTCTCTGGTCCCACTGGACTTAGAGGGTTCTCGCACTATGGACTTGCAGTCCAGAGTGGTTCTGACCCGGTCCAAACGCTACACCATCAACCCCATGGGGTACAAGTGGCAGCAGCTGAACCTGACCTACAGGTGAGTGAAGTCGGGGGGACAGAGCTGAAGGACACAGCTCTTGCTGTTCAGATTTCATACAGAGAGCGAGACAGTGGACAGTGAAGAGAGAAAGATGGTGATCCCTGTGTCTCTCTATGCCCCCCTATGCCCCCCCCCCCGGACCAGGATCAGCACGTTCCCCAACACCCTGAACAAGGAGGACACACGCAGGGCCATCGGCATCGCCTTTAGCAAGTGGAGTGACGTGTCACCGCTGTCCTTCACTGAGGTCACACAGGTCAACGTCAGAGCCGACATCACCATCGGTGGGGGGGGCCTCGGCGTCATCCTCATAGTGCGCTACTCACAGCAGTGGGAGGGGCCACATTCACACACACATGTCCTGTGTGTTCCTCCCCAGGGTTCTACGCCTACAACCACACAGACTGCTGGGGGTCGCCGCTGCACCCCTGCTTCGACGGCCTCGATGGGGAACTCGCTCACGCCTTCCTGCCCCCCCGCGGCGAGATCCACTTCGACAACCACGAGTTCTGGGTGCTCGGCAAGACCCGCTTCAGCTGGAAACAGGGTACTGGTGCGCAGCCCGCAGCTCGGTAGACACTGGCGTGACATGTGTCTTGTCCCCCAACGTGTCCCAAGTCTGCGCTAAACACGGTTCTTCACCATCTTGCTCCAGGTGTGTGGCTCAATGACCTGGTCCAGGTAGCTGCCCATGAAATCGGTCACGCTTTGGGCCTGTGGCATTCCAGAGACCCGACGGCTCTCATGCACCCGAACGCGACGTACACAGGACAGCGAGACGTGTCCCTGGATGACATCTGGGCGATCCAGCGCCTCTACGGTACCCCCCCGGCGGAGCTGGTTTTCAAAGTGTTAGGTTTTGGAAGGTTGCTGTGGTGTCAGTGAGGAAAGGTGGAGAATTCATGCTCTGTGTGGGGGGGGCATAGGGTGCCTGGACAAACGGTGGGAGTGTGACCCTTGGGCCCAGCTTGGTTTCTGTGAACAAAGAAGGGGCTTCATGCAGAAGCACTGTCCTCGCCGCTGTGACCTCTGCCTCGGTGAGCCAAAGCAGCTCCGTCCACTTATTTACTCTGGATTCTTGTGACATAACTGGTCTAGTTATACATTTTCAAGTTTAATTACCTATCACCGGTTCTTCTTTTTCTCTACGTTTGTCTGTTGTGCATCAAGTGTCAGCTGTTTACTCTCCGAGCCAATAGATGGCAGTAAAGAGCAATGAAACGGAAGATGTGCATCTTAGTTCCACTCGCTTCCATGGTGTTTGCAGCTCCTCTGATGTTCCTGAGTGTCAGAAACAAAATGAATGACGCTGCATAACAGCAGCAGTTTTTGAAGGACTTTTGGAAGCTTCTTAATTTTAAATTAGTTTTAGTCAATGCAGCTCAAGGTTAATAAAAAATGTTCAAATATCTTAGCACTTATTTTATTTATTACAGATTCTTACAGAATCTATTCAGCAAATAAATGAAGGGATGTTTAGTACTGTTAACTTTTTACAGATTGTAACTCAGGGGTAGAAGTAACTTTGGAGTTATGAAGAAATACAATTATGCACATTGTGCGTAAGTTGAGGAGCCGCGGTGGGTCTGGAAGAACCTGCTGGCCACGGCACAGGGGGGTAAAACCGCACTGGCTATCGGTGCTCAGTGCTGCCCCTTGCATGCTTTCACTCTTCATTCTAGCACATTCCAGCCAGCCGGAGGTGAGAGCCTGGACACAAGGCCTCCCGCGGAGCAGCTGCTCTCTTCTTCGCATTTGTGTCCCTGTGTCTTTCTCTTCGTCCACAGAGCCCCCGGGAGCCACACCGACTCCACCCACATCCACTGTCCGACTTAAGCTTGTGCCGCGAGGCAGGATAGTGGGGTTCCGCTGCGGGGCAAAGCTGCAGAGAGTGCTCCCTAAAGTGAGGTAGTGGAAGTGTGGCCTCCTGCTCCGTCTCGCAGTCCAGCGGCAATGTTGCCGCATGTTTAACGCTCTGTTAGACCTTTTAAACCGGAACTCCTGTTTAAAACTGAAGCCGAAAGACAACAAATCATCGTGGGGTTCAGCGAATAAACCTAAGTGGACACCTGATACCTGAAGCACTTTAATATGGTATGTTTTTTATACTGCGGTACCGCATGTGATGACAGTTCATTTGATGTACTGAGAGAAAGGGATGAGATGATCATTGAAGTTCTTATGACCTCAAGCCCTGAGTGCAGCGCCCAGAGCTGAACCCCACATGTCCTGCGGTTTCTGGCTCTTTGACCCCCCGGTCTCTCCTCTGTGTTCAGCTGGTACAAAGACGGTGAACTGCTGGCTGCCTCCATCCCCGGCTACATTGTCATGAAGGGCCGCAGCCTGCGCATCGTGGCCAACGAGTTCAACGAAGGCACATACACCTGTCGGGTGTATCACCATGGCAACGTGCTCTCTTCAAACTCCTGGACCGTCCGCCTGAAGCCAGAGGTCCCTTCCGGCAGCTCGGAGCGTCCAGAGAGACAAAGGGAGCGAGTGGATGAACAATAGACGAGCAGGAGCGCACGTGTTTCCTGAGGTTTATTTCAAGTGCTAAATTTCAGTTTCTTGGTGACTTTGTAGCTGTTTTTCTTTTCTGGAGCCAAAATGCATTTTAATTAGATGCTTATTAACTGGCTGTTTTTGAGACTTTAGGATATAAATTACATGTTTGCTTTCTCTTTATATCGGTGTCCATGGAGCTGATTGCTGACCTGTCACCTAAACTGTAACTGACCCCTCAGTCGGCTGGTGGCCCATCAGAAATTGCTATTTATTAAAATAAATTACATTTATTATTTTCAGGTTCAAAACGAAGTTTCATAAGATCCATTTAACCTGCCCTTCGCAATTTTGACAACCACACGGCAGGTCTGCAGCCCAGCTGCTCGGGTCATTTTATATTCTCTGCCCCCCTTTTGAAAGCTGAAGATTTGGTGCCTACTGCTGTTCGTCCTGCTCTGTATGACATGATGATATTCAAAGTATTTGATGCGGTGCCACCATGTCAGATTCCTCACACGTGCAGTGTCAGTTATCTTACTCCAGCAAGCTGGATATGAACATCAACTGCGACACACACACACACACACACACTTTCATTATTTATTCAGACAAGAACATGATGAGGATTCGTTGTTACATCCTAACGTGTAAAACCTGTCGCCACACACACCGGGACGACATCACTGAGCCTCCTTTCTGCCGTCCATCCTCCTCCCTGAAGGACGGTTCACACCTGACGTGCTGGGAGAAACACGGCCCCTGGATGAGGAGATGTTGCTGCCTCCTCTTCTCCTCCTTCACTGATGGCTGTTCTGCACTTCTCTTCATCTCCATCGCCATCCTCTGCTACTTAGTCAGTATTTTCGTCTTCATCCTCCTCCTCATCTTCATTCAGAGGACCCCCGTGGCTGCTGCTGGGGTGCGGCAGGGAGGACGTTTTCGTGAAGAAGGGCAGGCGGAAGGCGGGGGAGGGGGAGCGCTCGCGTGTCGGACTGCTGCTGGGGCTCTGCCGTGGGCTGATGGCCTGTAGCATACGCCCGCGACCCTCCTTCAGCATGTGCTTCTGTAGGGTGGAGGAGCTGCGTCAGCAAACATGTCATACGGTCACCCTTCCCCACTGAGCCAACACCCACCCCCCCCCCCCCCCCCCCCCCAAAAGTAC
>UFQX01001378.1:0-27437 GCA_900497675.1 Arapaima gigas | reverse complement strand
CCCCCCCCCCCCCCCCCCAGCTCACCAGCGCCCCCTCTGGGCCGAACATCTGTAGAAAGTTGCCGATGAATTCCCGCGACTTCTCCTCCCACTTCTGGATGAGGTCGATGCTCTTCTCCTCAACCTTCTGCACAAACTCCTTGGACTTCTCCTCCACATCGCGAACCTTGCGCTTCACCTTGTCCACACGCTCCTGCAGGTGGTACTTCTTCTCCTGGCACACGGAGAGATCTGCTTCAGCACCCTGGACAAACGTGCTCTCCTGATGACCCCCCCTGGCACATGCTGCCCCCCCCCCCCCAGATCGGACTCACGTTGATGAAGCTGACATTGAGCTCCTTGGCTGTGTATCCTCGCTGCAGGTTGCGGCGTACATAGACATCATAATCGCGGACGATGCGTGTGATGATGTCTGAGGTGGAGATGCCCTCTGTCCGCTGAGTGGGCGCAAACATGCCTGCGGGGGGGGGGGGGGGGGNGCCAAGCGAGAGCGAGCGCTGGCGTCCGAATGGTGAGCGGGGCGAGGAGGCGGGGCTTGGGGGGGGGGGGGGGGGGGGGGGGGGGTTTACTCAGTCAACATCTCCCCAGGGAAAAGGGACAATTGCTGAGAGACCACACCCACCTGCCTCCTTGATGTGTTTGTAGACGTCATCACTTCCTGCTGAGGAGTATGGGATGTCATCATGGGCCACAAAGTCAATCTTGGGGAGGGCATCAGCACAACACACGTTACAGCAATTTACACCATCAAGGCAGCTTGGAGGGGGGGGTACTGCTATTGTGTCTTATCAGAGGACGCATCATTTCTGTTTTAAAGGACTGACATGACTGATCAAAGTGTGTGAGACTCTGCCCTACCCGGTGTTTCGTAAGGAACTCAGGCGTGAGGGTCCAGGGTGCATTGCGGACGACCTCGTCCACGTAGCGACAATGGCTAACGGCGTCGTAGCGTTCGTCCTCGTTCATGACGGTGAAGCCCTTGAATTTGTGTGTTAGTTCGTCATTACACACTGCAGGGGGCAAGGGGGAGGGGGATTAAACTGCTTGTTAAAGGATAGGAGAGACAATAAAAGTGTGTGAGCGAGGAGGACTCTCACCGCCCACAATGAGATGTGTGTTTGGGAAGAGGCATTTGGCCTGCATGAGGGCGCGCGCGTGGCCAGAGTGGAAGAGGTCAAAGATCCCGTCGGCGTAAACTCGCACCGGGCGCTCAGCTGCAGCAGGAGAACACGCGTGTAACACAACATAGCTCAACCGCGCACACACGCTCAACACGATGTGGGTTAAAAGGGTCTTCCTGCCATCAGCGAATGGTTCACAAGGGACCAGAGGGTGATGCAGGACACAGTGGGGGTGCAGCCAGCGAGGGTA
Source organism: Arapaima gigas (assembly GCA_900497675.1). Classification (NCBI taxonomy): domain Eukaryota; kingdom Metazoa; phylum Chordata; class Actinopteri; order Osteoglossiformes; family Osteoglossidae; genus Arapaima; species Arapaima gigas. Next base: position 26,066 of record UFQX01001378.1, on the reverse strand, counting down.
ATGAGGGACTGACTGACCTGGGGTTCCCTTCTGTGCCTCCTGCATGCTCACGCGCTGGTAGGGTGTGGTTACTGGTTCCAGCTGGTCAGTGAAGGGGGCGGGGTCTCTCAGTCCCTGTAAAAAACACACACACACACACACACACACAGCAGCTCACATAAGGACTTTCACAATGACAGTTCCACCCCCGCNGCCTCCTGCATGCTCACGCGCTGGTAGGGTGTGGTTACTGGTTCCAGCTGGTCAGTGAAGGGGGCGGGGTCTCTCAGTCCCTGTAAAAAACACACACACACACACACACACACACACAGCAGCTCACATAAGGACTTTCACAATGACAGTTCCACCCCCGCGCTCTGCTTTCCACACAGCTCACCACAGTAAATCGCGGTATTTTCCTCGGCTGGTGGCCCTCGTCCGTCTCCCTGTTCCACTCCTCACTCCTCCTCTTCCTGGGGAGCAGCAGCGCTGACCGTCCAGCGTCCATGTGGGGCCGCAGACCTGGAGACACAGCCTGTCACCTGCCATCCAGATCCCAGCATTACAGAACACAGAATCACACCTGCAGATGGTGCTCCACAGGTGTCACACGTCACAATCCCAACACGGCACCACAGTGAAATTATGGTGTGACAGTGAGGTGATGTCAGTGTGTCTGAAAGAATACAGCGGTTTACAGCTAGAAGAAACACAGAAAAACCTGTAACTAGTATTAACTGGCAGTAACTTGTAAGAGGAGAAGAAAAAGTAAGACGATGGACTAGTTATGACCGGGTGGGTGGGAGGAGAACACGGCGGCTTTACTGCTGTAATATCCGTGGGAACTCGCTGACCCGAGCCGCGCCAAACCGGGGTCGCTGTCGTTGTCGCTGCGTGTCCGCGGCGCGTGGCGGAGGCCCTGAAGGTGAAAGGTGAGGAGGGTGAAAGGTGACAGGGGCTCCTTCACTGTACGACGAGGGTCCGGCCGAGTCCGGTGAAGAAACACGGCAGCTGCTGGCACTCCGATGCGGTCGTGTTGGACGCGTCAGTCGCTGCGCAGCTGCAGTGTGACCCGCATCCCGGAGCGGCGACAATGACGCCCACAAACTGCACCATTTACCCGCTCCGTCACATGTGAGAACTTGTTGCGCGTTAGTTGCTGTTCTCCCGTTTGCTCTCATCGAAGGACTTTGTTTATTACATTAAAAAACACTTAATTCAATGTCTGGATGACGTTCCTTTCTAATGGCCGTTTCGCACGATGCGCAAAACAGCGGGACTTTATTACCTTTATGTATAAATGTATAGAATTGCCGTATTACAGTGAAAAAGGAATTGACAGCTGCAGAGAGGAAATCTTCCGTGAACCCGAAAGAGACTAATTCATTTATATTTTATGTAAATATAAATGCAAGAAAAGCAAAGCAGAAGTTAAACCTGTAACTCGTATTAATTGGCAATAACATAACTGAAGAACAAGAAGTTAAACCCATAACTAGACAATTGGTAAAAGCAGCTGTTCAGCATTTTAGAACCCAGCACAGCTGGTAACTTGCAAAACAGGATCTTAATGTTTTCTCAGTTCACATTAATACCCATTACAACTGAAAACTGAAAGGAAGAGCAGCTCAACTGAGTAACCAGAAACTCCCAGCTACCATCTCCAGCCACCTGATGCTCTGGCCAACCATACCACCGAAAGGTGTGTGGGACAACTGGCCTGAGCCACAAGAAGAGTTACCTGGGTACCTACATCTTCATGTCATTGTGAAAGCAGTGTGTCAGAAGTGTCTCTGCCTCCCAGATCATCTGCTGTCTATCTAACAAGGCAGCTCTGGGTCCCAGCAACACATTTTCAATATCAATTCACCCCACAACAGCGGAACTCACCCGAATTCGCAAGATGTGCTGGAGAAGAAACAGGAAGACTGAGGGTTTAGGCCACGGTGTCCCCTGTGTGATGCTGTCTGTCACATTCAACACACAGGATCTCTGCAGGGGGAGACAGAAATGCAGTTTCTCCTCGACCATATTGCCCTAAACAGGCAGCATGATAACATAGGAAAATACAGACAAATTGAGGCATTTGGAAGAAAAGTTGATAAATGATAAATGTAAACCCTTTCTTCATACAAAAGTTGTGTTATTCAGTACAGCGGTATTTTTACCCAGGTAAGTGGCCATTTTACTTCCACAGCACTTTTGTCCATTCCAAGCCATGTCTTTCACTCTGAGGACCGTATTCTTCTGTAACAAACACCAACTACACGACCCATATTTCACACAAAACTTCAGAGTCATCACGGTCGTGCATAAAAATACCCTTTATTTTGCTAATAAGTACTTTTACATGACAAACTGATTATCCTTTCGTAAGAAATGATGGTAATTCGACATTCTAACAACAACGGGACGAATTAACCCCGTTATGTGAGGAATGATTCCACCACCATCATTCGCGCCAGCGCTGCCACGTGGCGGGCGCACATTTTTCACGTAGACAAAACTCTCTCTTATTCATATTACTAATATGAATTCATTCTTGACTGTCTCTTGTTTATAAAACAATAAAAGTGCGCTCATGATGTGTAAAAACGTATACGTTAATTCAGTTATTACAAAAAGGAATGTCATCAAGTATAAGCTAAAAAGACAGATGTTGATGAGTAGTTAAGAAATGTTTACGTATTTTATTTATGAAATGGAAACTAAAAGAATATTGAAATAAGGTGAAAGGTCCAGTGGAACTGACGGAATGCCACGTGTCCTGCCGCTGCTCTGCTCGTACTTCCTCTCTACGCCACGCCTTTTCCTGTCCAAGATGGCGCCGCCCACTCCACTTCTAGCAGGTCTGAGATTTTAATTTTAGTGATTATATTTAAATATAAGCTGTACGGATTTCAGTGCAGTAAAAATGTTAATCGCATAAATAAATCGGTCGCATTTTATATCCGTGATGATTATAAATACGGGCAATATGAAGCTGGACGACTCACTGCACGCTGCTTTCCCCTCCCGTGGTGACATGTCAGTTATGGGTTAGCTAGCTCGTTAGCAGCTCCTGGGCAACTTGAATATTATTGAATTAATGACAAAGTAATACATTGGGAGATGCAGTTAAACGAGATACACGAAACAATAACAGTGGTAACACTCCAAGTGCTTTCAATCTTTTGATGTATTGTTTAAGAACACGAGTTAACGATTAAAAACACTTTTCCCATTCGAGAGTGTTAAAAAAAAAGCTGTCTCTGCCGTGGTTCCTCTCACTGACTCACTGTTTGGTTTTGTTTAGATCAACCACAGTCACTCATTCTTTGTTTTTGTTCACCTGCAGTCCGTGGATCGAGCGGCACGTCGCTGCTCTGTGGCCCTCCGCTCTGCGAGGAGCACCGCACCTTCCAGAAGTACGATCCCCTGTCCTGTGCCTGTCGTCCTGCTCACCCCCATGCCGCCTCTTCACTTATACTGTAACTTGTGTCTCCATGTTCCCTTCAGGGATGTCCAGAGAAGTAAATACTTTGTGTTCAGCCGAGATGGCTCCCTGTTTGGCTGGTGCAACGGAGAGAAGTAAGAATTGATCATTGCCTGCACCTGTTTGGATTCTTGGTCAGCTTGTTTTAGTTGCACCTCATCATTGTGTTTTAGTCACAGTTCCAGTTCCTGACTTCCAGATTGTAAGTTGCTGCTTTACTCTCTGACAGGGTCCATGTTGTGAAAGTGGCAGACTGTTCTCTTCTTCTGTCGCTGGACCTTCCCAAGACGGCCATGTTTAACTTTTCTCCACTGAACTCCGTGCTGGTGACGTGGCAGTCATATTCCAGTATGTTCTGAGGCCAACATAGGCAGCTTCTGAAATAAAAGAATGGCTCAGTAGATGTTACAACTTCAGGAGATGAAAGGGGTGTTTTTCATTACTCTTCTTTTTCAGAAACACAGGACAACCCCCAGGGAGACCCAAACCTGCAGCTCTGGAACCTGCATACTGGTAGCTTACTCAAATCCTTCTATCAGAAGAAGGCAGAGGGCTGGTAAGTGTGTGTGCGTGCGTGCGCGCGTGTGTACACGTGCATGTGCTCACAATATAAGACAAACAGTGAGAAAAACAACACATTATACTGTTAGCGCATGTCTTCATTTGATGTTTTGCTGATCAGGTGAATGTTCTCAAGACTTCATGGGTCTGGTCCTCTTATCGCGTTTGTGTCCAGGTGTCCCAGTTGGTCAGACGACGAGAGTATCGCAGTCAGAAGTGTCAGCAATGAGCTCCATTTCTTTGAAAACAACAAGTTTGGTATGTTTTGTTATTTCCCAAACTCAGTTCCTTTTCTGTGTGAATTCTGTCCCCAGTGAAACTTATTTTCCACAGCTTTCGGTCCGTTTGAATGTTTCGTTTGTGCTGCTATGAATGTCTGTTGAAATTGTGCTGCTGTTTTTAACAGACAATATCACCACCAAGCTCCATCTGCAGAAAGTGAACGAGTTTGTCCTGTCCCCTGGGCCTCAGCCCAGCAGGGTATGTCATACAGTTATTATTATTATCACTGTTGTTATTGTTTAGCATTTAGGTCACAATGCAGGAGGACTAACCAATCATTGTATTGTTGCTTAAGGTTGCTGTCTATGTCCCAGGAAGCAAGGGGGCGCCATCCTTCGTCCGGCTTTATCAGTACCCCAATTTTGGTGGTCCAACATCAGCTCTGGCCAACAAAAGCTTCTTTAAGGCAGACAGAGTGACAATGCTGTGGAACAAGAAAGGTACTGTGATTTTACAGCCCCTTTCATCGGATTTGCGCACATCTCTCTAAAGCTCATGTTTAGTGTTAAAGATGGTAGCAGTCCAAAGTGTATCGTTAAATGCAGGGTTCACTACAACAGGGATTAAGTTTGATATGAGTTTGTCACTGGTCTGCAGTACTCTGTGCATGTCCTAGAGAAAATAGTCAATTTACTACAGTTCTGATTTTTCAGTAAATACTGAAATGTGAAAGTAATATTTTATTAACCTTCATCTTCACATACCAGGCAGAGTTGTTCATTTTCTCCAGGCTGTTTCTCTGTGACATGGCTGCCCGCAATGACTGTTTGGGATGTTGTTTCTATAGCAACAGCAGTTCTGGTGACAGCCAGCACTGAAGTGGACAAAACAGGTGCTTCATATTATGGCGAGCAGACACTACACTACCTGGCTGTGAATGGAGAGAGCGCCGTTGTGCAGCTGCGTGAGTCTTCACATGCTTCATGTCTCTTCTTCTGACACGTGTCAAGGACACTGTATTGTGTAAAAATGTTGAGGTTTACCTCCCCCCCTTCTCCCATGCAGCAAAGAATGGGCCGATCTATGACGTGGCCTGGAACCCCAATTCTACGGAGTTCTGTGTTGTCTATGGCTTCATGCCCGCCAAAGTGACAGTTTTTGACCTCAAGTGCAACGCTGTGTTTGACTTTGGCACGGGCCCCCGAAACGCCGCTTTCTACAGCCCTCAGGGCCACCTGCTGGTGTTGGCTGGGTTTGGGAATCTGCGTGGCCAGATGGAAGTGTGGGATGTGAAGAAGTATAAGCAGGTTTCCAAACCTCAGGCACCAGACTCCACCCACTTCTCCTGGTGCCCAGACGGGGAGCACATCGTCACAGCAACTTGTTCCCCACGCCTCCGAGTCTGTAACGGTTTCAAGATCTGGCACTACACGGGCTCCGTGCTGTACCAGGATCTTGTACCCGAGAGACAGGAGCTATGGGAGGTCCTGTGGCAGCCGTTTCCTGATGGTACTTTTCCTGAAAGACCCGTTCGGTACCAGGCAGTGCCAAGTGACCTGGGCAGTACGGAACCGAAGCCTGCCCAGGCATACCGCCCACCTGCACTCCGCAACAAACCCGCCACTGCCAGCTCCAAACTGGTGAGGAACAGGAGGGAGTAAACCTTGGGGATTCTGTGGCAGTGATGATGATGTGACGAGAGCTGAAGATCAAGTTCTTGGTCTCACTCAGCCAGAGTGGGCACAGCATTTTTTATTATGTCTATATGCATAAAGGCTTAAATATCCATCCCTTATGTTTGAATTAAGGTTTCACTCAGTAAGGGAAGTCAAGGAGGTTAAGAAAACTGACAGAGTAGGTGGTTCCAAAGGGTCATTGTAGATGATGTTGTGTATGTAGGATCAATTTGGGAAGCTGTGCCTGTGTTGTGCATGTCTTATTGTCTCTTTGCGTTTGTTAGCATGAAGAGGAGCCACCGCAAAATGTCAGACCAGGTTTTTCTGGTGAGAAGGTACAATCCAAGACTGCGTTGAAGAACCAGAAAAAGAGAGAGGCAAAAAAAGCTGTTAAACAGGTAACGCTGATGTTACAGCAGCCAATTTCTGCGTTTCACTCGGTCCTTGTGGATTGCGTCCATGATTTTGCATCAGTGCGCTTGCATTTGTCTCTCATAGTGAACTTTTTCCTGTTTGTCCAGGAAATGAAAACCGATATTATCACTGAGGCTCCTCACACACCTGACCCTACCCCTGTCCCTAACTGTCCAGCACCAGCATCTGCAGACCCAGAGACTGACAAGAAAATCAAGAACCTAAGAAAGGTGAGGATGATGTAGTGTAGACCAGGCTTTTCCACAAACTCCATCAGCAGCTTTAGAGGCGGGTTTGAGAGTCATGTCTGTGATCATTTTTACTCTCAGAAACTGAAGGCCATTGAACAGCTGAAGGAGCAGCAGGCAGCTGGAAAAACACTGCAGAAGAACCAGGTGAAGGACCTTTCTAGTTCATTAACCTACCTGTATTTGTGTATGAATCAGTGGGCACCAGGCTGTGGCTTCTCTCATTGTTCTGCAGACAAGAAAAGTATGTGGATTATTGTTTATTCTTGTTTGTTGTCCTCAGATTGAGAAGATTCTGCTAGAGTCCCAGCTACTGCAGGATCTAGAAGATTTGGAGTTGGGACTATAGAATGAAGAACATCAAGCCCTCCATAAGCCCCTCACACACAGTTACTGTCTGAAACAATATCCACAGACACACTGCTGAGCACTGCACAAAGGTCCAGGTTTGCCCTGGTTTCAGAGCCAAGGATACATGTTTTTCTGATATGCATCATGGAAAATCACTCATTTCATCACTTGTTTACTTGGATATTTGGCCATAATTAGGTTTGAACCTTCATCTCAAAGGTCAGAGCTGCTGTGCAAGGAGTGATGGTTGTCACTTGTCATTTTTGCACAGTGCAAATACTTCATAATGTACAGCTGCTTTTATTATAAAAATAATGGCTTGAACCAGGACCCAGTAATTCAAAGCATATAGTTCTCACATTTGTATTTGCTGAATTTCTGTTAAAGGGGAACTTTCTGTACAGCTGCAGCAACCTTTTTTCCGACTTGCTAGTTTAATAACTAAGATGAAAATAAAAGAAGGTTAAAATTTTATATGGTTTCTATTTTGTGGAAATTTGTGGGTTTAGACACAGACGTTTTCCTGTAACAAATCATCTTTTTTGCTGAGATACAGATTCTGTTTTGCAAACATTTTGGCTGTTTCTCCATGTTGATCCTGCAATTAACTTCCCACTAACAAATAATAAGATGAGAGAAGACAATTACAATAATGCTGGGAAAATGTGTTGTCTGTGTGTAAATATATAAAATTGCATACTTCCCATGGCATTTCAAGTCAATTTCAGTTTTATGATTTTGCCGTCTGATATTGAGCTCACGGACTACATTACCCAGAACGCACCTGTTGCGTCAATGTATCACGTCAGAATCTCACAGAGCCCCACCCCTCGGCACTTCCTCTTCCTCCATGAGAGCGGTTTGACCGCCGTAGACCAAGCAGGGGGACGGAGAGGATGGACAGGCACGGGTGGCCGCGCTTCTCCGCGTGTCTCCTGCTCGTGGGGCTCCCGCTTATCGGGCTCCTGCTGGCGTGCGGGGCCTCGGCTGAAGGCGGCGGCGTGAAGCGACTCAAGATGCAGTTCGCCACGGGGCCTCTGCTCAAGTTCCAAATTTGGTGGGTGGCCGCGCGCGCCTGCTAGGCCTCGCCTTTTCCTGTATTGTTTTGGTTTTAAACGTCAGTATCGAACACAAGGAGCCGCTGCCTGTCGCGCCTGTACCTGCCTTGACACCTTGTCGTGGAGCGTTCGGTAGCAGCCCGGTTCGGTGGGTCTCAGGCGGAACAGAGCGGTTAAATGTGCGACGACACCTCGAAATCCCGGTGCCCTCGGGCGAGCGGGCTTGTTAGCTAACGGCTAACTAACCAAATAAATGACGAAGTTCCTCGGTCCCCCTCAGACCCACCGAGTTCGCAAACCCGAGAGCCGCTAGTTAAACACGATGGTCGGTTAGTTATGAGTAAATTCGGTCCTGGTTTAATAAACACAAACGTGTTCTGTTGGTCGGTTATCTCTAGCTAGTTGTTGTTTTCCTCCCTGCTACCCAGGTTTGTCAGTGTTTGTGGGAAAACCAGCAGCAGTTGGATTAGTGCTTAAAGTTGCCGACTTGCATTCCAACGCCAGGGGTTCGAATCCCACCACCTGCTTTCGCTCTTACTCTGAATTGATACGGTAAAAAATACCCTGCTGTGTAAACTGGGGAGAAGACAGCTAGGTTAACGTTACCTTTCTCCAAAGGGACTTATCAGCTGAACTAATAAGTAACTGAAAATAAACAAAATACTTTTTGTGTAACATTAAGCTGCGAGAAAAAACACCAGTTTGTGTGAGTGGGTTGTTGGCGCACGGTCAGCATGGTAAAACCATGGCCGCTGCATAATGGTCAGCCTATGGATGCAGTGTGGGCTGTGGCCGGTGGTCAGCATGTCTCTTTCTGAAGTGTGTGTTTGGCAAGTGGTTCGCAGAGAGAGGGTGTAAATGATGGTAAACTGAAGGTGCCCCATCCCCGACGGGCACGCTGAGCCACACGAACCGCAGCTCAGTCGGGTTCCTGCGCGTCTCGGTTTGTTTTTATCTGTGTAACTGGGCACCTTTAGGGATTGGGATTACAGCACTGAAACACGCTAACAGGATAAGAGCATCTCCCGGGGGGGTCGGGGTCCTGGCTGTTCTGTCTGCTAGCAGGATTACCTGCCGCTCACCTTTCGTCCTGTATACAAACATGTACCGCCTGTATTTGTAAAAATTTAACTTTAACCCCAACCATTTTAAGAACCGACTGAAATTTCCAGATAATTGTCACTCTGTTGCCAGGGTTGTCTTTTCTAATAAACTGAAAAATGCATAATTTGCTGGTACTTTATATATTTGAAGATGTAAATATTTTCCTTTTCAGCTTTTTCCCAGAGCGATCACTCTTTTCTTTCTAAAGTAATGATCTAAATGAGACGTATCCAAGGTCAAGACAGGAAGTGCTTATCAGTTCCCATAAAAAAATGCCTCCAAGTCTGCCAGTAATCCAGCTGGTTGAAGCTCTTTATGGACCCCTCTCTCTGTGCTCATGGGGAGGGGGAAAGTTGCCCCTGGCTCCCAGAGCTTCTTGTGTTGTGAAAGTGGTCTCCCTGCTCCTCGCAGTGTCTCCTGAGGATACCGGCGGGTGTTTGAGGAGTACACGCGGGTCCTGAACCAGCGGTACCCAGACATCCGCATCGAAGGAGAAAACTACCTCCCCCTTCCTGTCTACCGGTGAGTGAACAGCTCAAGGGGCCACAAGTATGACCGTGTAACGCCCCCCTCTTTTGCTAATTGAGCAAAGTGGACAGTGGCATGGGCACAGCAGGACAGTGTGGGTTGCTGGCCAAAAAAGTCTCTGAATTAAGGGCCCACAAGTGCTCTCATTTCCAGAGACCTCATCTCCTCTCAGAAGCAGCAGTTCAAAAGCAGTCACCCCTGAGCACCACTGGACATGTTTTTAGTTTGATTTGTGTTGCTTTTCCTAATAGTATAGTGTGGGTAGCTGGTGGCCTTGGTGCTAGGTGTTTAATTTGCATTGTTAAAATACTGTTGGGAAATGGTTTAATGATGAAGCTGCTCAGCAGTGGTACGCAGCGGTAGCTGCTGCACCAGGAACAGAAAACTGACGGCTTCCTGCTCCAGGGACTTTGTAAGAATGGCTGATTATTAAGTTAGATTATTAAGTTAAGTTTCCTGTTTTCCTCTGCAGGCACATTGCATCCTTCTTGTCCATCTTCAAGCTCGCTGTCATTGGGTTGATCATTCTGGGGAAAGACCCATTTGCATTTGTTGGTATGCAAGCTCCTGGCATCTGGGTCTGGGGGCAAGAGAATAAGGTAAGACCACCATATAGTAGCACAATTGTGGTCATAGACATGGTTTTTGTTTTGCATTTGTAGATCTGATGTAGTGTTCAGAGACCTGGGGTGGTACAGATGGGTGGGACTGGAGAGCTGAGCTGCCCCGAGGGACCAGGGGAGCTGAGTGACGGCTAAAAATACCGTCCTGTACCTGACTGCTCCTCCTCTAATGATGTCCATGGGAAATCCTTGTTGACTGTTCTTCAGTATCAGAACTCTGGGGATTGTGTGTGTGTGGATGCAGATGGAAACGCATCTTCACTAATATCTGCTGGGGAGCTTTGTGAAGGCAAATAGTCAACTTATTTCAGGCAACTTTTTCCTAATATTAAGTTTCTATCTCTCCTTTTCTCTAGATCTATGCCTGCATGATGGTTTTCTTCCTGAGCAATATGATTGAGAACCAGTGCATGTCTACAGGAGCTTTTGAAATCACCTTTAATGGTAGGTTTTTAATGTTTTGAAAGATGTAATGGTGGATAGAGACCAGTGATATCTTTCCCAAAGATGACATTGGCATTGCAGAGGTGGCTGAAGGAAGAGATGGTACCCTCCTCTCGTCTAACCTTGAGCTCTGTCCATCTTTGTGCAGATGTGCCCGTGTGGTCCAAACTGCAGTCGGGCCATCTTCCCTCCATGCAGCAGTTGGTCCAGATCCTGGACAACGAGATGAAGATGAATGTTCATATGGATGCTCTCCCACACCAACGGTCCTAACAGCCCCTAGCACCCCCTGTATGTCCACCCCACCTTTTCTGTCACTTGTCCTCTTTGATCTTCACTCTCAACTGGTTTGATTCTCTGTCTTGTCACTCGTCCCGTTAGCCGAGTCCTGCTGTGCTGTGCACGTGTCCCAAACCCCCCGGTCTGTGTGAGGCCGCAGATTCAAGGTTTGCATGTCCCCAGGCTGGGCGACGACTCCAATGAAGGTCTGCACTGAAGGCAGGACACTGCAAGTGCAGACTGGAAGTCCCCGTCGGTTGTTCCTCCGAGCCGCGGGACATGCTCCCTGCCGCAGCCATGCACCGTCTTACCTGTACTCACTTGTACCTCTGTTCCTGTGCAATTTAAATGCAAAACCAGATTGTCTGAACCCATCTAGAGTTTAAGTTCAGTGATGTGTGTTTTATATTTGATTGAGAAGAGGACAAATAAGTTGCAGATATGATTGAGTCTAACAGTTAAAATTAATTTCACAGCTGTTGTAATTTTATATTTCTTTTTATAGCCAAGAAGTGAAACTTAAATATTAAAGTGGATTATGTAAAAGAGGAAATGTGTGTTGTCTTTTTTCATTGTGTTTTTTCCCCAGTCTGTCAGATGATTAATGAAGCATCAAAATAAATGAATTACCTTAATTTAACACCTTGGTACAATTTGACTTCCAATGCTTTACAGCTGGGTAATTTTATCATTTTAGGATAAGTATCAGGGGTGTTACGGTGAATTCAAACTGGGGATCTTTCTGCAGCCATGGCTGAAACCAGCCATCTATTATGCTGCTCTACACACTCCTGCGTTATGAGCAGATCACACAAGGAGGCAGCCCTTCGTTTCCAAACAGCAATGAGTGGAAAAATGTGCAAAAATTAAGTAATATAAACATCCATGATCACAACCAAAGTATAAGAGTGCAGAGGCTTTGCCCAGATAAGTGCAATACAGGTTCACAGGAAACACAATTTGTTAGTCTTTTTTTTGGTAAATTTTATGAATGAATCTGAATGAAACTATAACATTGTTTCTAAGACGAAAGATCCGTGGAACCAACCACACTTTTACAACAACTCACCCCTCCTGCGGCAGTTCCGGGCGGTGTGAAGGGGGGGGGGGGGCTGTACAAAACGTCATTTCCGGGTAGCGGTGACTCGCTCTGCCTCCCTTCCGTAGTCCAGTGGACGGTCGGGCGGAGCTTGGAACGTTCCTGTGTTCCTGTTGGTTGATTCTGAGTGACGTCGCGGGGGCGGAACTGGTGCCCCGAAGCTGCGGGCTCGTGCGACGGTCGTTCGCCGTTTTTGAGCGCAGTTCGGCTGTTGGGTTCGTCGCGGCGGGACGGGGCGGCACAGCAGTGGGTCGGAGCCGCTTTTCTTCACTCCTCGTTTCTTCTCTTCTCCTTTTTCCCGCTTCGCTCCTGTTGCATTTAAAGGTAAAACAGCGTGAAGCACGCGTGTAGTCGTACTGCGCAGCGGACCTGAATGAAACCACCGACTCTTTGTGGCGAACAGGGCGGGGGGGGGTTTATAAAGACGCCGGGCCGTGGAGGGCCCCCAGCGAGCAGCACGTGGACTCTGACTTATTACAACATACGGTTATTAAAGTGACGCCCATGGACACGGACTGCGTGATGCACGCGTGCGACTCGAGCGCCCTGCTGTGGCGCGCGGCCGAGGCGCGCGCGGCCCGGGAGGCCGGGGTCGTGGGCACTCTGGTGGGGGCACTGGCGCGACAGCCCCGGCAGAACGCGCGCCTGGGGAGACCCGTGGAGCTGCTGCGGGAGGAGGCCTGGCTGCTTCAGGAGGAGGGCTGGACCCTGAGCTCCGCCCCGGAGGATACAGAGGTCAGCAGGGGTCACCGAGGGTCAGCAGAGCATCGTGACACAACGACATTGTCCAGTTAATAATAAACCGGGACAAATGCTTATTCCATATGGGGGGGGGTGTGGCTGACGGTTCTGATGCACACTCCACGCCAGCAGGGGGCGATATCTGTTCCCTGGCAGCTTTGCTACCTGCTGTTTTAACCCTGCCACTGAGGAAGCCCCCCCACCCCACGTGTGTTTGAACCTCACAGTTGGTCATGTTTTCAGAGCAGTGTGACACCCCCCCCAGACCAGCTGCAGCAGCACCACAAGCACATGGAGCGCAGCTATGCTGCCCAGAGCGTGTTGGCGCTGCAGGAGAGGAAGACGGTCCTGCAGAGGGTCATGGTGGACAAACAAGGTGACAGAGCACTTTGCCCCTGTCCGGCCAAATCCACCCCTCTGTGGTGGTGGTGGTGATATGGTTACCGTGACAACCAAACTCAACCCAATCTCTTACCAAACACACTTGTAATAACTGAAAGAAAAGTGTGTTTCAGCACACGTCCCGTGGCGGGATACACTCCCTGTTCACACAGCTGACTGATTTCTCCACTCATACCTGTTAAATTATAATCTAAATTCTGAACATTATTTTTAAGCCTTTTGGCAAAAAAACATCCTGCTGCTAGTGGTGGACCCCAGAAGGTCCCTTTACAAATACTTGTTTGGGTGAAAGGCCTTTTTAATAAGATTAGAATTATGATTCAGGATGAATTATATTGAATGTTTGAGGAGTGATGAGCTGCTCTGCTAGCTGCTCTACCCCCCGTGTTGTATTTTCTCTGCCTGGGTTGTCTTATATAAACAAGTAATATAGATGCCTGTACACAGTGATTCAGCTCTGAGACACAAGGACATTTTTCATGCCACACAGTGGTTATTGTCCTCTCCATGCTGACCGTGTGACACTTGACACCATTGTCCTTTCAGGAGCTGAAGACGACGATCAGGCTGTGCGGGACCGTCTCCGCAACCTGGACAGCACCTTCTCCTTCCCCCGCTCGGCCATGGCGGTCCAGCTGAGTACAGCTCGAGCAGGTTTTGGTCACGACCCGGAGGAGCGCCGCTTTCTGGTGTCGGAGCTGCCGCGACCGAAGGACGAGAAATTCGAAATTCGTTTCCGTGTCTTCAGGGACCTCAGGAAGCAGGGCTTTTACCTTACCTCAGGTGGCAAGTTTGGTGGCGACTACCTCGTGTACCCAGGTAGGTGCTCTCACTCATTTTCTCGCACCTTTAGTAGCCGATTTGCCACTGGTCCAAAGGCACCATTAATGCCAACCACCCGCTCCCTCCCCCCAGGTGACCCCCTGCGTTTCCATGCCCACTTCATTGCCCTGTGTGTTGGCATGGAAACAGCGATGCCGCTGTGTGACCTGTTGGCCCTGTCCCGGCTGGGGGTAAACGTGAAGAAGACCATCCTCCTGTGCTCCCCTGACAGTGGGGGCACTGTGGCATACACGTCGCTGCAGTGGAGCGGGATGGCATAGGGTCCCAGCCCAGGAGCCTCATACTGTTCCTACACACGACCTTAAGAAAAAAAAATGTTTTATTGTAACATTTATTTAAAAGGAGACTTTAAGATGACAATCTTAAGGCCTTAAGAACAAACACCGCTGTGCACAGGAGCGACTTTCAGGCACAGCCGATGGACACATGGATTTCCAGAGTGCCGTTGTCGGCAAACAAAAGCGCGGTGGTCTTGTCGAACACTAGGCAGTCTCTGTTTGCAACGACGGAGGCCACGCCCTCGAGGATTGAGTGGGGCACGGCTTCCCAGGTGAGGCGGCGGCGGCAGCTGCCGCTGAGCTCCAGGCGGTAGGTGAAGTTGTCGGCCTGCTTGCGTGTGCCGACCAGCATCACGGCGGCAAAGAACTGCTGGTGGCCACGGTGCTTCTCGCACTTCTCCAGCACCAGCAGGAAGTAGAAGCCGAAGCAGGACTGCAACATGACCCAGTTGACGGCGCCTGGCACGTCGATGTCCGCTGCCAGGAAGAGGATGTCTCTGCCCTGCAGCATCATGATGGACTTGTGCTGCTCCTTCAGGTGGGGGATGAAGGCATCCAGGGAGCCTTTCCACCTGCAGCAGGTGCGCGGACAGAGGCAGGACTTCGGCCGGAACTGGCACAGCTTCTCTTCCTCCATCTTTGCTGCGCGCTGATCAGGCAGCCGGTGGAGGTGAACTGTACAGACAGGTCAGAGGTCACACAATCTGTGTTGGGATGCAGGGTCCTTGGTCAAGATTCAAAAACATTTTAAACAATCGCAGTGCCTGCAGTCAGCTGTTGCACACATTGGAGATCTACACAGAGTATAGATGCGAACAGGTGACCACTTAGAAGATGGATAAAGATCTGTGACACTGTCGGCCTTATTGAAGCGTCATCTGTTCTGAGCACTACGGTCGTGGTCAAGTCTGCAAACCAGGGACCTCAGGGCCAGTGGGTCGCACCTTGCAGGGCAATATCGGGCTTGACAGCACCTTCACCAGGTGGGGGGTTAAGGGGCTGTGGCGTGACCCGCCATTGACAACAGCTGTAGATGAGGTGGAGGATGTAGGTGGTCAGACGGTCAATTCAGTTAGAGGACAGTTTGAGACTCAAGGACTGAACTTGTTCAGCTGGTGCAGCACTTCTAAAAGTTCTAGAGTCTCAGTGCTGAGTTTCAAAAGGTTTGTGCTCATCTCCTGATACTTAACATAATAAAATAAAATGTATTAAACATTTTTGTTGGATGCTTTGTGCCTCATGCAGTCTGAGCTGGACAGCTTACTGATCGTGATTTTTCTGGTAATGTCCATTCATCTCACGTCAGCGTAACATTACAAATGTCATTCAAACGTGTTCATGTTCAACCAGAAGGAGGAGGATGATGATGACTCACCCAGCAGCTCTGATGGGTCCCAGCTGTTCTTCAGATCTGGATTTAATGAGCTCACAGGTTTCACACTCGCTTCACTCTGACTGATAAGATCAAACATTCCAAAGGTACCAAGATTTAAAAAAAAAAAAAAANACTGATAAGATCAAACATTCCAAAGGGACCAAGATTTAAAAAAAAAAAAAACCTCCAACCAAGTGTTGCACATCATTTTCCAGCATTTTGTGTTTAAATAACATGATCGTTTATGTAGTTTTCCCAAACCTCAAACAGCAGAAGTCAATGAACCATTTAACCCCCCCCCCCCCAAGACACACACCAGCTCTGATCACACACACATCTGGACAAAAAAAAGCACAGGTATTCTCTGCTCTTCCACACAAATAAAAACCAGCTTCAGGATGATAAGAACAACACAAACAACTCACATGTAAACTCACCAGTAAACAGCTGAGGAATTACTGATAAACACTGATTTAGTTTTGACCAAAAGGCTCAGTCAAAAATAAAAGTACTTTAAAAATAATTGATTAGTTGGAAGTTCACCTGACAAAACTAAACAGGATAGGTTAAAATAGCAACTTTACTTCAAACTGTGCTTTTCAAGCTCCTAAGACACTAACAAAGGTAACAGCTTTAAAATACTGTGTCAGTACAGTTCTAGAGTAAAATTTAAATAAAATTAGATGCTGTCAGGAAACCTTAAAAAAACCCACAGACTGCCATCTAACCAGCTGGTTAATCACATCCTATAACTTGCACTACCCAGCTGTGCATCAAAACTAGTTAGCAAGCACTGCCTTGGTGGAGGAATGAACTCTAGTAGTCAAACTACAGCAGGGCTGTGGCTGCTGCTGCCATCACTCTCTCTTAAGAAGCATCTGCCGGTAACATAATTAACCTTTGACCTAGAATTACCTTTGAACTTTCTAGAACTTTGGCGTTTTGATGTTCATCCACAACTGCACTACCAGGAAAAAAGATTAAAATACTCCAGATCAACTCTGAACATAAGGTGAAAATTTTTTTTTATTTAACATTTGACTTACTAACATGATAGAAACATCTCCACGTGGCTTCAGATTGTGCTGCCGTTTCGCACAGCAGCAGTGCACGGAACAACTCGGTTCTCTAACAATTGGCAGGTTTTGGAAAACACCCATTTTTAACTTATCAAACAGATTCAAACTATTAGAATAATCTGACACATTCTCTGCCTGTCCAGGTGGGACAAAACTCAGCACTAAACACAAATTGGGCCGCATGGGCTTTGATTTATCAGCACTAAACTCTGATTGGTCACGGCCAAACTGAGAGCTGACGGTGGGAAATAAAATCCGCAGCTGACAGCCGAAGCCTTGCTAATGGTTCACGGTAAAATTGATTCAGACGGTTTAGGGGGAGCGAATGTTAAAATGTTAAATGCAAAAAAATTGTCAGTAATGTGAAAAAGTACAAGTGTAGAGTGAGAAAGTAGACATTATTTTTACTTCCTTTAACACACAAAAATAATAAGCAAATGTGTAATTTCATCTTTTGCTGTGAAGTACCACATACTGTACCGTCAATTAATCATAATTCACTTTTAATATTATTTTATTGCTTGTCAACAAGTGTGTGACCCTGAGCGGCCGAGGGCAGCAGGGCACCCCAGATGGAGTGGAGGGTGGGACTCGAACCTGTAACCTTCAGAGAGCTCTTTCACCGCACGTGTGTGTGAGTGCTTAAAAAAAGGGAACTGTCCCATTCCAGTTAATAGCTGCTCCCTCCCACTTGGTCCGGATGGTCATCTCCAGCGAGGGGAACTTCTTCTCAGGGTCCTCATGGGCGTCCAGGGCCTTCAGCTCCCAGTGGTGAGAGTGGGTGTCTGGAAGCGGAAGCGCAGCACGTGACCCTGAGTTTGGGTGCAGTGAGAGACGGGCGTAGGGGCTGTGCTACCTATGGTGAGCAGCGCTGTGCTCGTCTGTGTCGGCTGCCCAGTGTAGAAGTAGAGCTTGAAGAGATGCTCCATCCTCCAGTCGGACAGCAGCGAGCGGTTGGGACTGAAGAGGACACTGTAGGTGCCGTTGATAGAGCACACCCAGATGGGCAACCTGGGGGTCTTGAGCATGCTGCCCACCTGGGAGGAGAGGGACAGACCCATGACAATGCAGGGCATAATGCAGGACTGTGAGAGGTGACACGGGGTCTCATGGTGGCGGCAGAGTCAGGTGTGGTACCTTGAGCAGCTTGCTGCCCCTCCCCTGCTCCCGGCTCCAGTGCAGGTAGCCGATGTCGCTGCGTGTGAGGACGCCGCGGAGGGGCCGCTCCAGCAGGCGCCCGGCCTCGTCGTACTGCACGGTGCCATTGAAGACATGGGGGGTGGCACGGCCTGTCAGGAGAAGGTTCAGCAGAGCCTGGGGGGGAGCAAGACCTCCAAGGTGGGTCACAAACCAACACTGTCTGAGAGGCACGACAAGCGAACAAACTGCATGTTTGGGCTACTCTGGACATGCTGGTCACACACCTGACATCTGACCAGGGGTCCAAAATCAGACCATCTGAACCTGCTTGGTTTTGCCTCCAACATGAAGGAACGAGCTCCCTCTGTCCCTCGGAGCTGCTGAATCCCTCCCAAACTCTCTCCTGATCTCCTACGCACGCGATACACTTTTACCGCATTACGTTTAAGTAAAAACACTGTATTTCCTATCGATTCTACAAGCAGCTGCCAGTGTGATGTGCACTGGTCAACATGGTGCTGAGCGAGTGGACTTGAGACCCACGTCTGTATCTCTGTCTGCTGGTGAAGCTGGTGGAATTTAGAAAACAATATGTGACCTTCACATCTCCTGTCTACTTCGATGCCCCTTGGTAGAAGAACCAGCAGTGACCCAGGATCACAGCCTGTGGGGGGGTCCTGCTTTGGTACCTTTGAGGAAGGTGGTTAAATGGAAAGTGGCCAGTAAAAGACTGCTGAGTAAAACAGCAAAACTGTTTCTAACACCCAGCAGTAAAGAGTAAATTAAAAAAAAAATGCCGTACCTGTCGACACACAAAGCTGCCAAAACTCGGCTGCAGGAGGTGTGAGGTGGTGGCGTCCAGGTCCTGTCTTAGCCTGCAAAGAAATAAAAATGCATTTAATTTCAAACCCTTTTGAGCCCACAGGTAGACCTGCAGGCCAAGGCCTCTAAATCTCCATCTGCATGTTTAGAGAGAGAGAGAGAGAGTGAGTGTGTGTCTGAGCCCTGCACCACCCTTGATGTACCTGTCTGTGGTCCTGGAGAAGACAAGGCTGCAGAGCAGCAGGATGACACCATGACTGCCTTCTTCCTTGAACTTCACATCCACGCAGATCAATAAACCACAGGTTAGGAACACATTATTTTTCCCATTTAAAATCGTGTAAAATACGATGCCAGTAAATTTAATTTTGATTTGTGCAGCATTTTCAGAACCAAATTGTGTACGTAAAAGGGAGCTTATACCTCTGTGGAGACACACACATATATATTTAAAAAACAATGTAATGTGAAATGATAGCAGAAGTGCAGACGTGAACTAGGGTCATTTCTGACTCACACATCGGATGTGTTCGCAGATGAACTTCTGAACGTCCTCTTTTCTGCTGAAGCTAAAAAGGTGCAACTGTGAAGTGTAGCTCTGCGTTAGCGACAGAATTTTGGTTACTTCAGAAACCTCTGCATCTGAGTCGGAGGTGGGAAAAGCACACTTTCTCCTGAAAGCGACAGGGGGCCCTACTGCTCCTGCTACTTACCCTCTCGGTGATGCTGTCCAGTTTGTAGCCCGGCGGGGGGGTGAAGCTTATTGTCCAGGTCGCCAGGGAAACAGTAGCAGCCTGGTCCTCACCGGCTGTCCACAGGACATCAGCCAGAGCAGCGGTCAGAGCCCTGTCCTGATCCTTCTCTCCAAGGCTGTGCGGACACACACACACACACACACACACACACACACACAGGTGAGGGGACCCCAGCCCACACAACCCACAGTGCCCCCTGCTGGCCCCCAGTAGAGGGTGCTGTGCCGCACGGTGTACATACACAGGCAGGCCGCCATGCTGGTCAGCGTGGGGCCCGAACAGCAGATGTTTGATGATGTTTGCTTGGATCACTATCTGAACAGCACGGGTTCCACCCTGTAGGGGACACACACACAGGGGCAACACACACAGTGAGGACCCCACACACAGGCCCACACACACGCTGCTGTACTCACTCGCTCTGCCTCCAGTGTGTACGACAGTTCGGAATTGGGCTCCCTGAACTTGAAGAAGGACTTTTTCCACTCGTAGCTGAAGATGTGAAAAGTGTTTCCAAATAAAATCTTTCTGAGTTCCTGTGGAAAGAAAAGTGACGTTTGGAAGGACGAATGAGTCTCACAAAGAGACGATGTCCTGAACTGCCATTAAAGTGATAAATCCTTATCTACTGGATAAGCAACTGGCCCACCTGTACTAAGGACAGCTGTGGACAGGTGTGATTCACAGTAACAGCAGACGTGTTTATTTCGACTGGCGCACACGCGCACACACACACACACACACACACACACACACAGGTGTTCCTGATATTCAGCCTCTGTCCTGCAGGTGAGGCTCCTCCCCCTCCTGTGAATGAATAATGAGTCCTGTCGTCTGCAGAGCTGCGCAGCTGTGACATGTTGGTGGTCGATGCGCAGTCCTGAACACAGGCATCGTTTCGCAGCTCTGCTTCAGGACTTACCACAGCCTGCTCGGTGCTCACAGGGAAACCCCCTAGGACTGGGGACACGGTCAGGCTCTGAGGGACTGAAAAGGGGAGCGGCGGCAGGGTGGGGGGGCCGCGAGGCCGCTGGGTGTGGGAGGCAGGTCTCCCAGGAGCATCGTCCCTGTCACCCTCTGCTTTGCCCCTGTCCAGGGGCCTCTAGAGAAGACAGGTGACATTAGAGCAGTGGCACTTAGACAGACACTCAGCTGGACAGATGGGCGCAGCACTGACAGCATCGGCTCCCCTTGGACCCTCACACTCCTTGTGGAAAACGGCAGTGAGAACTGCACTGTGTGTGTGTGTGTGTGTGTGTGTGTGTGTGTGTGTGTGTGTGTGCGGGCGCGCGCGCGCAAGGACTCACAAGCAGACTTTTCTCCACATCATCCTGCAGCAGCTGGATGTAGCTGGAGAGTCGTGGGGCCCCTGCTGACCACACAAGTTCTTCAGCCATGAGGCACAGACCGCCACACACACACACACACACACACACACACACGTGCGCGCGCACGGTGCACCTGAACGGAAGGGCAGGAGAAAAAGCCTCTAAAGCAGGAGCAGTAGAACAATAGACCCCAGCTGAGAGGGGGGATCAGGTTCAGTCGTGAGGCAACCTGCCCCACACACACACACACACACACACACACACCTTTGTATGTGTGTGATTAGATGTGAAAGAGGCTCATCTTTCTCAGGTGGACACCAGGATGTGGGATCACCTGCCAGTTCACTGGGAAACTTATTACATTAAATACATCTTTTATTAATACAAAAGAACTGTATTATTATTAATATTATTATTATTAGTAGTAGTAATAGCAGTATTACTGATGTTGTAATTCAGAGACGAGGTTACTTTGTGGTTGCCTTAAGAATAACCGAAATAAATGTAAGTAAATGAGAAAATAAAATGTTAGTAAACATAAAA
Organism: Arapaima gigas; assembly: GCA_900497675.1. Lineage (NCBI taxonomy): Eukaryota > Metazoa > Chordata > Actinopteri > Osteoglossiformes > Osteoglossidae > Arapaima > Arapaima gigas. Next base: position 4,699 of record UFQX01001378.1, on the reverse strand, counting down.
ATAAGTAAAAATAAGGTGATAAATGGAAAACCTCACCTTCACAAAACGGCTCTGTAGGTCCAGCCTGAAATATGAAACATTGAATGATCAAGTCACAGGGCAACTGGAACAAGCTAATAATAATAATAATAATAATAATAATAATAATAACAACAACAGTGAAGCGCAAAGGCGGCCGGCTGGTGTGAAACAGGAGCTCGAGCGCAGGCGCGTCGAAGAGGCGCGTGAGGAGGAGAAAGAGGAGGATGAGGATGAAGAGCCGGCCTCCCCACCCGCGCGCCTGCGGCGCTCCCCTCCACCTGTCCAGCTCCGACACCTGTCTCAGGATGTCCTCCAGCTCCCTCCGCTCGGGTCTCGATCCCCGCTCCATCTGGGCACTCGGGCGAGGGCGCGCGCCCGCTCACAGGGGCTTTAAAGGGGCCGCTCGGTTTTCCAGTCCCTCGCTGTATGCCGGGAGGGTCTCAGTAGTTCTGAGGCACACAGGCACGGAAGTATATCAACATTTTCATTGGGCTCAATCAAAAGAATGTTCTCGAAAAAAAGAGTCGGAACTTAAGGTGTTTTTTGCTTTGCGGGGGGTGGGGGCAGCTGGAGCTCATTGCTGGTGTATTTTTCCGTTATTTTGTAACGGAATGTCCCCGTGCGGACGTGCTGCACCTTTTCGGACGCGTGTCATACATCGGTCCTTTCTGGAACCTTCTCAGCCCCGCCTGCTGGAAACGCCCCCTGCGTGAGTGTTGCACGTGTGTGACGCGATCAAATCCACACAGACAGCAAGAAAACGACACGGACGCCCTTTTAAGCAGAGGGGCACGTTTATTGGAAAGTGTGTTTGCCGGAGCCGGACCCCCCGGGGTCAGCAGCTCGGCTCCCCGTTTGCTGCTCCTTTTTGGAATATTACGTTTATTCTCGCGCTAAAATGAGCACATTTAAACACACCTGTTTTACCTGAACCCGGTGACTTTTCTACAACAGTTGGCACATTCGCTTCACCTCTAGGGTCTCGCAGTTAAACGGACAGTTTTAACCCTCTAATAAAAACTTTTGTACGAGTGTCCCCCCTCTATGACGTCATCACGGCGAGTAAAGTGGGATTTTTTAAAAGATCTATTATTATGACTGTCACAGTTATAACACGTTATTAACAATATATTAATACTGGAGACACTCGGGGCTGCGTCTCATCTGAGCCACGAGCACCAGGGGTCGCCTGAAGGGGGGTCCCGACCCGCAGCCGTCAGTACATGAGGTCCGAAGCGCCGGCGCTCAGCTCGGGCTCTTTGGCCTCCGGGAAGGGGAAGTGGACCCCCGTCAGGCGGACGAGGAGGATGTTGACGGCGTGGGTGAGGAAGATGAAGAAGACCATCCAGAAGCAGCGGTCAAACTGCTCCGTGCGCGTCTTGTACACGAAGCTCTTCTCGTTGAAGTTGGCGATCTTCTCAGACAAACGGTGGATCTTCACCTCGGACGCAAAGAGGATCAACACCATGCTGCCGCAGAGGCCTGCCCCACAGAATTCTGGGTAAGTGCTCATTTCCTTCACGCTCGTCCAACAGGTACGTTTGTTTTCAACAGTATGGAGAAAATGTGGAGAAACTGGGAAAGCAGAACATGTGACAGTGACTCTGTGTGGGCGCGCGCGCGCAGACTCACAGGAGATGAGGTTCCACAGGTAGAGGCCCAGGGGGCCGTGCAGCGTCTCGTAGGGGCTCCCGAAGGCGTTGTAGAGGCAGAAGGCTGACGTCACCGACGAGAAGACCACCAGCAGAGCGCAGAAGAGCAGCACACACACATGGAGACCCGTCGGGATCACAGCCATCAGGTCCGGAAAAACTGCAGGACACACACACACACACACACTTCACTGAGGAGGCGGTGATACACACTCTGTTGTGGTTCTGTTTTATTCACAGAAAAATACACAAAAGACGCCATATTAACTATATTCACATATATAGGTTTTTCACCAAATCAATAAAACGTGTTACAGGAACCTAAAGCATCGGTCAATAAATGACTATTGAAAGTCACTGAGATCCGTTTTCCGGGTTTAAATCCTTCGACGACAAAATGACACCTGAGATGTTCAGGTCTGAAATCAGAAGCGTTCCTTTACAGCCGTTTCCACGCGTGCAGATGTTCTTCTCACACGGACTATTGTGAGAAGAATGAATCGAAAAACGGCGGGAAAGTCACGATCTCAGTAAAGGCTCCGAAGAGAGACCTCGTGTCCCGGGGGGGTCTGGAGGGCGGGGCTGGACGCGCGACTCGCGAGAATTTACACATTTCTGCACATTATATTCAACTTTCTGTCTTGTGTCACTTAAACAAATCGACCGAAACGGGACCCCCGTTATAAAGACTCTCTTACAATAAGTTTGTTATTTCTGGTCGGTGTTTTGCACGCAATACTGTGAGGAAAGTTTTATTTTTAAAGTTTATAGCAAAAAGTGTCCTGTTCAGTCCTGTTTGACCCCCACTGACCGCTTCTGGACCCTAACAGGTACCTCAAAAAATATTGCAGTACAGGATATGTACGGAAAGGGCACCTATGAAGGGGTGGGTGATGGGTTTGAACCCTGGAAACGATCGTGGACAAGTCGAGCGGGAAAAACGTGGGACCCGAATCTCGTCCAGAGCTCATTACTGAGGAATTTGCCAGAAAAACGAAATGAAAAGGCGCTTAATGAGCGCGCTTCACTCATACACACACACACACACACACACACACACACACACACACACGCACGCACAGATCCCCCCCCCCAGCTGCATCTTTCATCCAGTTTTACTGCCTACCGAAAAGACTGAGTTCACATCCCACAATAAATCAGGCGTGGAATTGAATCCCGTTCCGCTCCATAAAGCCGGCACGAGGATCTGCCCCCGTCTTCACGCTGGTTCATTACATCCACCTTCTTTCCCTCCTCACGCGAGGATATATGCTTTTCCACCGTGTTTTAATGGAATTTTGACAGTTACTGTCTTGCACTCTGGGTCACGACCCCACTCCCCACTGTTCATTAAACGAGCAGCAAATCTATAAAACATTTCTTCTCGTGCAAAAGGTTAACAGTTGCACGCGAGAACATAAATACTGCAAACACACATTTATTCATCGAGCCCTTTTCTCCACACCGACTTTGGGCGGTTTATCCGTTTCAGTTTCATGGTTCGGCCGTTGCTGAGGGTGATTTTCTGTTGACGTCATAAGTATTTTCGTCCTCTGCAAAGTAAGAGGTTTACACTCCGTGTCTGTTTATACACATCTTCGTAACTGTAACGGCGCGTTCAATAATTCACGAAAAAGTGATCAATTATTAATCGGCCGATGACGTTTCAGTTTTCAGCACTTTCCTCTCAATAATACATGTACACCGGTGTTACCCTGTTCCAATGGCCCACTCACACACACACACTCACTCACACTCACTCACACACACACTGACTCACTCACTCTCACACTCACTCACTCACACACACACTGACTCACTCACTCTCACACTCACTCACTCACACACACACACACTGACTCACACACACTCACACTCACTCACTCACTCACACACACACTGACTCACTCACTCTCACACTCACTCACTCACTCACTCACACACACACACACTGACTCACTCACTCACACTCACACACACTCACTCACTCACTCTCACACTCACTCACACACACACACACACTGACTCACACTCACTCTCACACACACTCACTCACTCACTCACAGGAGAAGCGCAGCGGTCGCCCCCCGAGGCCGCACTGCCGGAGTCTCTGGCCGTGGAAAAGGCCGTAGGAAACTCTGCCCACGAACTGGTCCAGCTCGCTGTCCGTGGCGTTGACCAGCTGCGCGCCCGTGTGACACAGGATGGTGCCGCGCACCCACTGCGGGGTCCCCACGGCCACGGCGGCGCACAGCACGCACGCGAAACTCAGGGCGCCGCACGCGCAGAACAGCGCCTTCTTCTGCCGGTTCGACATGTCCTCGGACCCGCAGCCGGACCCGCTCAGCCCCGCACACCGAACCGCTCCATCCTTCCGACGGCCGAACTGCTCCGCAGATGCAGCGACTCACCTCCGCCTCTGGGGGGCAGCAGCTGCCGGTACCGCGCGCTCCCGACGGCAGTGCGCGGACAGGCGCGCTCCCGAGTTCGGAGTTTTCACGCGGGAAATATACCGCGCGCGGCGCCTCCTCCCTTAAAAACAGGCGTCGGAATAACATTAAAAAAATGAGTTATATTTTCTTGTACAGTAATGATATGGATGCGATAATAAAATGTAATATTGATGTAATTCATTGTCAGTTTCATCGTGCAATTATATTAAAAAATTCTCCAGATTAAACCAGAAGCGTGAAAAGGAAAAAGGGTTTTCATATGGATGTTCTAATCATTCCACTATTATTATTATTATTATTATTATTATTATTATTATTATTATTATTATTGTTATTATTGTTATTTCTACATTTCGCTTAATTAACTTTTTCAAACAGCATTTTGTTCAGTTCTCCTGTTTCCCCCGTCAGGTGTGTTCTGTTCAGTCATTTAAATAAATTCGATAAACATTTCATCAGTTTAACGTTTTTATTCACAAATGTAGCTAACAGGTGTACCTCAGTAAACATCACACACACACACACCTTCTCACACACACTCACACACACACACCTTCTCACACACACACACAC
>UFQX01001377.1:125666-154323 GCA_900497675.1 Arapaima gigas | reverse complement strand
GGGTGGGGGGGGGGGGGGGGGGGGTTATAAAGAAATCCCGAAAGTCACCTGGAGAAAACGCGATATTCTGAGGTATAAACACAGACGCGCGCGCCGAGACACGAGGACCGGCAGGTTGTGTCTAAAAACGGGCAAAAACTACACTGGTCCGGATCTGAGGAGGTGAAGATAAATCGGCGCCGGACGCGTCCGGACCTGGTCAGTGCTTGTTGGTCCAGGTACCTCTTCGTGTCTGCAGCCACTTTGCTCCACCTGCATTTTCCCAGGGATGCTGCCCCCCCCCGCCCCCCAGGACCCTTCACTGGTCACCGGTCCTGCCTTCTTCCGCGGCCCATTGAGGTGTCGGGACACATGTGGGGGGGCGGCGGGCAATTCCATTCGCTCGTTCTGTGCCAGCCCACCTCCTCACACCCTACCTACAGCGCCCTCACACACAAACACACACACACACACATACACACACACGCAGGCGCACCGCTGCCGAGTCGCGCACGCCGAGCCGCGGGTCCGAGCACCGCCGTCCTCCGGGAGATCATGCGGGCGACGCTCCGGGCTGCGGGATCGGGGCTCCTGTGGGCGCTGCTGGCGGCTGTGACCGCGACCGCGGCGGGGGATCCCGCGAGCGCCGAGTCGCCCCTGCTGAAGCCCAAGGTGATGATCGCCGTGGTGGCCCGCAACGCCGCGCACAGCCTCCCGCACTACCTGGGCTGCCTCGACCGGCTCGACTACCCGAAGGAGCGCGTGGCGCTGTGGTGAGACCAGCTGCCCCCCCCCCCCCCGCCGCCGCCGCCGCCGCCGTGGCGACAGTCGCAGTTTTCGGGACCGAGATTTGCGGTGTTTTCATAGTCCCGCACACATTTAAACACCGCAAAACATTTATACCGCAGTGAGCAGGAGACGGTGTCGTCGGGGTCTCGCGGGTCGAGGGCAGTTGGATCGACCTTCATCGGGAGGAACAAACAGTTTCATTTAACGTCGCGCTAATTTCCGTGAAGCGTCATTTTCTTTTCCACGTCATTCAGCAAAAGGTGGAAAGTGATTCCGTGTGACGTGAGCAGGTGACACCCGTGTTCCTGACCGCGAGGTCCAGCAGGTCTCTTCCCGGTACATATTTACCACGGTCCACCTTGCCAGCCTGCAGATGTAGCCCCCCGAAGGCCGACGGGTCAGACAGGTGGTGGCGACCCGGTCGGCGGTGACGGCTGCACCGGTGGGGATGGTGCCGTGGGGGGGCCGTGTTGGTGGGGACGAGTCTCCCGTTGGCTTCCGCTGCCTCCACCTGCTGCTCTTCTCTCACGGCTCCTCGTAACTCTGCCTGTTTTGGCCGACATCTTTCAGAAGCTTTTCCAGCTGGGAATTATGTTTGTTGTTTGTAGGAGACCTGTCTTCCCCCCCCACCCCCATTTCGGAGGAGCAGAGGGGAGGTGCTTTATGAATACTTGTCTAAGCGACTTAGCCAGCATACATATGGAGTCCAAACTGAGAAGAGACTCCCACCCGCATCAGGGGCTTTTCGTCCTGCTGGATTTGATTGCCGGAGACCTCATTTCCATGGGAGGAAATAGAAGAGCTTTGAGGTTGTTTTCCCACAGACCCCGAGAGCTCCATCTCTCCACGGTGGATCTCCATCTCACTTCCCTTCTCCTCCCTGTTTTGTGGGCACCTGTGGAAGTTCACACTGTGGTGAGAGGACCTGGGAGCTAACAGCCGCCCCACCAGAGCTGCTCACGTGGACATTCCGCCGGAGCCCTCACCCGTTCATAATGCCCCTCGCCTCTGCCAGCGTGTCCGCGTGAGTGTGTGTGTGTGTGTGTGTGTGTGTGTGTGTGTGTGTGTCAGGGTTCACTGGGAGCCCTGTGGGTGGGAGAAGGCAGAAAAGGCTGCTTGTGTGATCCCAGTGAGATTTTTTTGTCACTTTTGTGAAAAGCGTAGAGCAAACGGAGAAGAGCTGCAGGAGAAACTCTCGCTGTTCTGTGAAAGAATGCAGGGAATAGAGTGAATGGGGTTGGTGGGGGGTGTTAATAACCACCTGGGGTAGGTTCACAGTCCACATACCTCCTCCTTCACCCTGCCCTCCACTGCGGCTGGGAGCTCAGATCCAGGCCCACTGAACGCAGGAGAATAGGTACCGACCGGTTCCATTTTACCCCACTGCTCAAGTTCACATTTTAAATGCTTTTATTTAAAAGCGTTTAACTTTGTCCAGCTTAATAATCTCTGTTTTGTAAGGAATCTGGCTTAGAAACCACGTGGACATCAACGGCCTCCAAATTACAAAAAGCCCAAAGGGCTGAGATGTCTCTCAGCATCTTCTCAGCACCTTTGTGGCCAACAGTGAAGCACAGCGAGAGGCCAAATCCGTCTCCTTTCCTGCCATTTCCTCCCAGATAAATGAAAAATCGTCCGTTTCCCCATGTAGACATGTTTTGGAAATTATTCCAGGCTGCAGGACCAGCGATTCTGAAACATGAAGTGGAAGAGTAATGAAGAAAAAGTGATGGAGGGCAGAAAATATTGCTGCCCTGAGGACTGGAATAAGCGCAGGATAAAACACAGCAGGCGAATGATATATGGGATGCAGTAATAACAGGGAGACATTATAATAAATGAAAATAATGAAACCGACAAAATGAAGCGACAAATACGCAGTGCTTGTGATGTGAGGAACGGTGAAAGGAAGGAGAGGAGGAAGCTGTGCAAGTGGGGCGAATCTCAGCACTGCAGTTCAAAGGCTTTGCTCTGTTGGTGGGACAGGGGCTGAGAACAGCAGGTCTGCGTGATGGTCAGAAGTGGTTTCCCGGGTTCTGCTGGATGGGTGGATGGATGGTAAGATAGATGGCTCGCTGGGTGGAAAGATGGACGGACGGTAAGATGGATAGTTGGAAAGATGGTTGGATGGATGGATAGATGGACAGACGGTAAGATAGGTGGATGGATGGTTAGATTGGCTGTAGTGTTTCATGCTGTGTTTACTTGCTATTTTTACCTGGGTTTTACTCTACAGCACAGTGGGTTAAGAGGTAAGAGGCTCGGTGTTTTTCTGCTCCACACCTGTTGTCACCCTCCCCTCCTAGAATGACTGTTCCCTGAAGGTGCCCTGCAGCTCCCATCTTTGAACACGAGAACATGTCCCTTTCTCCCCTGGCTTGGGGGGGTGTAACTGAGTCTTGTCCCCTAACAGTGTTCCGTGTGGCAGGAAACCGGGCCTCTGCCTCTTGGGAAGTGTGTGTGTGTGTGTGTGTGTGTGTGTGTGTGTGTGTGTGTGTGTGTGTGCGCTAGTGCACCAGTGAGCACGTGTCTTTTGGAGCCCAGGATTCCACAGAGAGTCTCTGGTCTGAGCTCCTGGCAACAATGGCTCATTCATGGCGGTAGAGAACGAGGGTGAAGCGGGAAAGAGAGGAAGACCCCCGTGACCGGCGACAGCGTCAGGTAGCTTCAGCGCAGCCTGTGCTGGACAGTGAGGTATTCAGCAGTCGCCCGTCCGCTTTTAGGCCGGAATGTAATTTTAGCTGAAGGTTGGCTGTGCCGTCACACACTGAGCTGCCTCTGTGGGCGCATTGCTGCAGTCGGTAAATCCTGGGACTGCTACCTGCGCCTCCCCCCGCGTCTCGCTTACAGGCCGTGTCGCAGCAGAGATCAGCGGCGCCGACCGGCCGGTGAGAACTTCTTCAGTGGCATCTTAACCTATTCGCTCCGCTACATGCGTGTCCACGCTGGCGGGGGGGAGAGAGGCCAGGCCACGTCAGCCGAGATCCGGCGGGGGTCCGGAGGATTTACCACCCAGCAAATACACAGATGTTCTCCTTCTCCTACACACTCACAGACGCAGTGCTGCGTCTCCGTCCAAACAGTAGGTGCAGTGTCCCAACTGCCAAGCGGAGGGGGAGGGGGTCAGCGTGGCGCTAGCGCCCCCCTGAGTACGGAAAGGAGAAGCATCAGGCGGCTGCATCGGTGCAGATCCCCTGTGTGTCCTCCTGAGAACAACCCCTGTGTGTTTCGATGCCATCGCACTTGTACAACTGTGTCGCCGTGGGGGGGGGGGGCATTCCCTCGCTCTGCTGCACACCACACACCCCGTGAGTGACGGTGGATACGAAGGCCGGTTCGGGCAGGTAGGATACGCAGGCAGAGATGGGGGTGGGTAGGTGTGTAGGAGCCGCCGGGGGACCGTGTGTCTTCCAGATGTCGGCCGGAAGGAGGAGTCAGGAGCTGCGTTGCTCGGGGCTGCGAAATAATGAGGTAGAGCATTAGTGCAAAGTTCAAAGAAGACCTGGCGTGAAGGCAGGGGGAGGGGTGGGGGGGTGGAGAAGGGCACGTGTCCACGTGTGACTGCAATTTACCACAGTACTCCCTCTCCTTCCTCTCTCACACACACATATGAAGAGTGCGGTGGGTCACTCACACCTGTGAACAACATTCCCAGGTATCTCTGCTCCCCATCCCTCCCCACATTTGGCTCTGTTGTACCCAAACCGGCTCCCTCTGTCCCTCGGAGCTACTGAATCCTTGTCTGCGCTCAAGAACGGTCCCAAAATCCATCTCTTTCAGGCCTACTTCTCTACTCATCTCCTGACAGCTCCGTCATCTGGTCGTCCATCAGGATCTTCTTCGTAGTTCTCGTCGGTTCCTGAGATCTGCAGGACACACACACACACACACACACACACACACACACACACACACTCGGGGGGCTCCCTTATTCCAGCCTGCAGGATTATTCAACCGCGTGTTTAATGTATCTGTGTGTTTGACGGCCTCCCCTGCAGAGACTGGCTTCACGCCCCACACTCATTACTGCAGGAACCAGCAGCACATATCTGCCATTTTCTCTCCCCGAGATCTGTTCCTTGGCCGTCAGCAAAGCGGTGTGCAGTAACGCAGGAACAGACGCGTGTCCTCTGGGGCCCCACTGAGCCCCCCGACACACTCGCAGGAACTCGGGTTCACTCCAACATTCGCCGACACACAAGAACACGATGGTTTCTGAGCTTCATCCTGGAGATCCCCTGTTCACGGTGACACCCCCCACGCTGCCTGAATAACGGAGTTTTCCAGGTGAACATGTTCTTACAAAACTGATCTGCAGTCTGACAGTCTGCCCCTGAATTACAGTGCAGTCGACGTCCGGCGCGTCACACTTAGGCGCCCACCGACAGAACGACAGACGGACAGACAGACAGGATGGATAGAGAGACAGATGGATTGATGGACAGACACACAGATATTTCGAAACACGGTGCCCCGTCCAGGGCTCACTGACCCCCAGATGTTGCTCCAGCAGCTGCAGCTCTGTGTGTGTGTGTGTGTGTGTGTGTGTGTGTGTGTGTGTGTGTGTGTGTGTACCAGCTCACTGACGACTGCGGGGTCAGTGGCTGTAAAACGGGTCCGGGTCGTGTGTCACGCTGTGCCTGCGGCCCCCCGCCGGGGGAATAAATCACAGCTCGACTGTTCCTGTAAAGCGGCGGATCATGAGAAATAACGGTGTCCGTTGCTGCGCTGAGGAACATCGGCTGCGTTTATGTGCAGAGAAGTTGAAATTGTCACCACGTTTACAAGCGGCTGTTCTTCTGTTCGCCGTGTTTGCGGTCCTCTAAGTGTGTGTCCGGTGGTTGTATTTATACTACATCAAACTTGTGCCTTAATGCGACTCAAACAGGATCTGATTTTACTACATTTGCTGTGTTTTAAGGTTCCTACATTAATAATGTGACAGGAACATGATATGTGTGCGAATGACGGTGTTTTTGAGCTGACGTATATAAAGGAATCTGCAGACGTAAACGGCGCTATAATAAACGGACGTCCCCGGGATAAGTGCGAACGTGACCTTGACCTCTGACCTGACGAAGTGCGTACAAGTAAAAAGTGGAGCGGAGAGCTCAGGCCGTAAGGGGTCGTGTTGGGTCGGGTTGGGTCGGGTCGGGTCAGGTCAGGGCTGAGGGTGAGAGGCCCTGTTTCTGACACCTGGGAGTTTGTTTACCGTGTTGTTGCCGCACTGCTGCCGTCCGGGGTCGTCTGTTAAATATACTTGCTGTAAACTGCAGTCAGTTGAAGCAGCGACGCGGCGAGGAGGAAACGTGATTATTTTCGGCCGCAGCGTCTGTACTTTTCCTGTGTTTTCACCTCCGTGTGGTTTGCTGCCGTGTGGCTGCGCTGCTGTCTGTCTCTCAGCAGCGTGAGATGTTCTGTACACGGTCTGGATGGGCTACAGAGGAATATTCCAGGCCTCAGTGGAAAACTCCACAGAGAGCGGGGCGGGGGGGGGGTGCGCCAGGAGAAGTAGGCACCGTGTAACCGCTTCCACCACGTAAACAAAATGTTTGTGCTGCAGCAGTACGTCCCACCCCCCCCACCCACGCCTGTCCTCTCTTAAATATAGCGTGGCTGTAGACAGAGGGGCAGTATCTCTGCTAGGGGGGACACCTCAGGCTGGGGGGCATCGCTGAGGGTTTCACAGGGAGTGTTTTTGGTGCAGGGGGTGTGGAACCCGCATGTCATACATATTAATCACACAGTGCGGCACGTGTGTGTGTGTGTGTGTGTGTGTGTGTGTGTCCAGGCTGGTTTTTATTTTTACCCTCCCTCTCGGACTTTTACGGAATTCCAGGGAGGGTGGGGTCCCGGCCTGCGTGTTCCTCTGCGTTCGAGTGGCACTCGGCGTGTGTTTAACCGACAGTGGCGGCGCGACGGACGCAGGGGGGTCCGCCGTTCACCCAAACGGTTTACCGTGTTGCAGGGTGGCGACAGACCACAACGCGGACAACAGCACAGCCATGCTGCGTGAGTGGATGAAGACGGTGCAGGGCCAGTACCACTACGTGGAGTGGAGACCCATGGAGGAGCCTCGGTGAGAGTCGGCGGTCCCCTCGCCCCCCACGCACAGGCCTGTCCAGTTGTCCAGCAGTGCTGTGGGCGTCAGCTGCTCTCTGCTCCTCTCTTCCTCCCAGCTCCTACGCGGACGAGTGGGGTCCGAAGCACTGGTCCACCTCCCGCTTTAACCACGTGATGAAGCTGCGACAGGCGGCACTGAGAGCAGCCAGAGAGCACTGGGCAGACTACATTCTGGTGAGACGCTGCTGTTGGGGGTTCTAGACTCTACAGATGAGCACGAAGATCTTAGAGCAACGCGAGGGCTGAGTAAGCAGTCCGGCAGTTCCTCGGGGTTGAGGACCTTCCTTTCCCCAAGTTTCTTCTTTTGCCCTCTGCTACCTTCTCACAGTCCCCTGAAGCCCTTCCAGACACCAACTTTTTCACACCGTCTCCACGGCGGCAGCCATTTTTCCCCCTCTGCGTCTCTCGAACGCTGTTCCTCGCGTCCACACAACAGGCGTCACGCGTTTGTGTTGCACAGCGTCGCTCCGTGAGTGAAGGTGATGCGAAAGGTCGCGGGCAGCAGTCTGAGGCCACCGCTCTGCCTTCTCAGTTTGCGGACGCCGACAACCTGCTGACAAACCCGCGGGTCCTGACGCTCTTGATGGCGGAGAACCTGACGCTGGTGGCCCCCATGCTGGAGTCGCGCTCCCTGTACTCCAACTTCTGGTGCGGCATCACCCCCCAGGTGAAGACCTTCGTCTCCCCGCCGTCCTTCTCCTGTTTCCCCGTCTCCGTCCCCGCTCCCTGAACGCCGTTTCCTCCTGTTCCCCCCCCGATGCCCACAGGGGTATTACAAGCGCACCCCTGACTACGTGCCAATCCGCGAACGCAAGCAGCTGGGCTGCTTCGCCGTCCCCATGGTGCACTCCACCTTCCTGCTGGACCTGCGGCGCACTGCCAGCCAGACCCTGGCCTTCCACCCACCCCACCCAGACTACAGCTGGGCCTTCGATGACATCATGGTGTTCGCCTTCTCTGCTCGGCAAGCAGGTCAGAGGGAGCGGCGGTCTTTCGGCCGGCAGAGGCCTGCGCAGCCCTGTGGCCGATGCGTCTGTATGCAATGAGTAAATGCAAAGCACCCAGGTTTGAATCGCATCTCCTGCCGTGGTCGTCTTGAGCGAGGTCCTCACCCTGAGTAAAAAAAATCCACCTATATAAACCGGTAAACCAGTGTCAGAGACGAGTTTTAGCCAAAAACAAGCAGGGCAAAAGGCTGAGTGGCTCTCACAGGGGGTGTGTTGAGTCTCCACCCCTACCTCTGCCCAGTAAAAGCTCACAGGGGTCCACTTGACGTCAAGCGAGGAGATAAAGGGAAACGTGTGGGTGGACTCAGTTAAAAATGCTGTTTTGATGTTCTCAGCGAGGTGCGGAAAGGAGGCCACGGGTCAGACCAAGCAGGCCTTCCGACGTACGATTCGCTTCGTTTCCTCTCAAACGCCGGACATTAATTGCCCCTTTGAAAGGCTGTATCTGTTCCGCAGGGCCAGGGGCTAAGGTGGAAGAAGAAGGTGGCGGTTTCCCCCTCACTGCCATATAGATTATTGATGCCCACAATATGTGTTTTTAACAAAGAGGGTTGAATTTTTTAACACGAGCCGACTTGCAGGGTAACTTAGTGCACCGGGGTAATGACGTGTGGCTGTTACGAGCAACCACCATGCGCTACAGCAGTGATTTGCCGGGACAGGAGCTCAGACAGAGACTCTGGTCAGCCAGGGGGCAGAAGCGAGCCCCGGAGTCCCGGTTTGCCAGAGAGCGGAACACAGAAGCACCGGTACTGTGTCCTGCTGAGCTGAAACTGAGAAACTTCTCTTTCTGCAGGGGTGCAGATGTACGTGTGTAACAGGGAGCACTACGGCTTTCTGCCCGTCCCCTTGAAACCGCAGCAGAGACTTACAGAGGAGGACGAGAGCTTCACTCACACCTTCACCGAGGCCCTGAGTGAGCACCTTCGTCCAGCCGCACGCGTCTCGAACCGCCTCACGCACAATTTCACTAACTGACTCGACGCGGGGTGTTGATGTGGGCAAAGCGGCGCTTTCCTCCGGCAGGTAACCCAAACCTTTTCCCCTCCAGTCGATCACAGCCTAGAACCCTCGCGGTACCTGCACGTTCCCCCGAAAGCGCGGGACACGATGGGCTTCGATCAGGTGACGTACCATCTGCGTGGACCCTGTGGACCCGGCGTCTGTCTCCCCCCCTTCTCATGTTCTCGTCTCCCTCAAAACGTTCAGGTTTTCCTGATCAACTTGAAGCGGCGCCTGGAGAGGCGACAGCGGATGTTGCGCATGCTGGCGGCCCTGGGTGTCGAGGCCACGGTGGTGGACGCGGTGGACGGAAAGTAAGACGCCCACCTCCGGGCTGAGGGGGGTTAAGGATGCGGCAGTAGGGACCTGAAGGTTAACACGGTGGGGCTGAGATGCGCTGCACAGGGGGTACGCCGGTAAAAGCGGTCAGCAAGGCTCTAGCGGCAGATGGATGAAGGACTTGAAGGTTCAGTTCTCAGCAAAGGGGGGCAGCTCTGCCCCCCCCTGCGGACTTCTCCGCCTCCTTCTCTAACCGCTGGGCTCCTGTCAGGGCCCTGAACTCCTCGCAGATCCGAGCGCTGGGGGTCGAGATGCTGCCGGGCTACAGGGACCCCTACTCGGGCCGGGTGCTGACCCGTGGGGAGATCGGCTGCTTCCTCAGCCACCATCACATCTGGACACAGGTACCAGGCAGACGTCGCTCTACGGTGTACGGCGGTGCAGCCATCGTAAATGGGACCCCCCCCCCCCCTCAATTAGGACAAACTGTTAAAACTACAGTGTTTAGAACTAGCATCGGTTGCACCGCATGTCTCCTGTGTCTGGGTCTCCTCAGGTGGCGGAAGAGCGTTTGCAGAAAGTCTTGGTCCTGGAGGACGATGTCAGGTTCGAACCCCGATTCAGGAGTCGACTGATGACCATAATGAGCGACATGGAAGAAGCCAAGCTGGACTGGGATCTTGTGTGAGGAAGAACTTCACACGTAGCTCCAGACACAACACCAGATAATGTACATGCACCTTAAAACAGCCAGGGATGCATATTTAGCAGAAGAAATCCCCGCAGGGCAGGTTTGACGTGAGGAGATACGTCAGCAGATGGAGACACGCTGTGCAGATGAGGGACGAGTGTGCAGAGTGTTCAGATGCTCAATGTGTATTTGAAGTGATTTCTTGTGCCTCCTGCAGCTATGTGGGCCGCAAGCGCATGCAGGTGAAGGACCCGGAGCAGTCGGTCGAGGGGGTCAACAACCTGGTGGTGGCTGACTACTCATACTGGACCCTGGGCTATGCGCTCTCTTACCGGGGGGCCAGGAAGCTGCTGCGGGCAAAGGCATTCGGCAAGATGCTGCCGGTGGACGAGTTCCTGCCCGTCATGTTCAATAAGCACCCCAGGTAAGCGGACCCTCCAGGACCTCTGCTGTCCCCGCGCTGCTCGTGCCTGCAGACGTGCGGCCGGCGTTCTGCTCGCGCTCTTTCCTGTTCGGCCGGGTGAGCCGCGCACACAGGACCCCGATTCTTCAGGCGCTTCAATGGGACTGGGGGTCCCTGCTGCCCACATAATGGTTCCCTGTTCACCCGCTTCCTCCAGGGGGAATCCTGCACAGCTCCTGCTTCCCGCTTCCTTCAGCCCTCCCTCCTAACCCCCCTGTGTCCCCTTACCCAGCTGTGCCCTCCTTCCCTCTCGGTTCTCTGCCCTCCCTCTCGGAGGAATGCGAGGCCAGAACGGCTCTTCCTGCCTCCCGCCTGAAAAGGACAGAATCCCATTCATACAGAGTCAAGTGCTCAGATATGGGGCCACGTAGGAGTGTGTGTGTCGCTGAGGAGGCAGGTCCTGCGTGCAACTCCCACTCCATCCCCAAACCCGCAACCTCCAACCCCTAAACTCCAACTTACAATCTCCAACCCCTAAACTGCAACCTCCAACCCCTAACCTCCAACCTCCAACCCCTAAATTCCAACCCCTGAAACTCCAACCTCCAACCCCTAACCTCCAACCTCCTACCTCCAACCCCTAACCTCCAACCCCTAAACTCCAACCTCCAACCCCTAACCTCCAACCCCTAAACTCCAACCTCCAACCCCTAACCTCCAACCCCTAAACTCCAACACTCCAACTCCTAAACTCCAACCCCTAACCTCCAACCTCTAAAACCCCAACCCCAAAGGGTTGTTTTCCTCCATTGTTGGAAGATGTTCAACAAAGACATTCTAGCCGCGAGGAAATAAAATGTTTGCATTTATCTAGCAGACGCTTTTCTCTAGAGCGACTTACAGCGATTCACCCATTTACACAGTTGGCGAATTTGCAGCACATCAGTGTCAGTACCTTGAATGAGGAGGTGGGACTCAGATCTTGGTCCTCGGAGCGCAAGGCAGCAGCACTAAGCACCGCGCCACCTGCACGCAGGGACACACATGTTCAGCTGCCAGGGGGGTAACTCTGTCTGCCCCCTCAGGACTGAGTACATGGAGCACTTTGAACCGCGCGACCTGCACGCCTTCTCCGTCGAGCCTCTGCTGATCTACCCCACGCACTACACGGGCGAGCCGGGCTACATCAGCGACACGGAGACGTCCACCATCTGGGACGACGAGAACGTGAGCACAGACTGGGACCGAGGCCACACCCACAAGACCGAGCAGCAGGGTCACATCCAGCCTGCGGCGCAAAACAGTGTCACAGGGGACACACCCCCTCCTGCCACCCGTGCTTCCCGCGACGAGCTGTGATCTCGCAGAAAAGGGGCTCCTGTTGCTGTCTCTCTCTCCCTCTCTCTCACACACACACACACACACACACACACACACACACACACACTCACACACACACACACACACACACACACACACACACACTCTCCCACACACACACACACACACACACACACAAACCCTGTCTGTCCAACTGTACAGAAACACTTTGATTGACTGTCTTCTAGCCAGTAGCATAACAGCATAACAGAAATGTGTTTTCCTATTGGCTGCCGCAGAGGCCCTGGGGGGGGTGCAGAGACAGGCAGTTTGCAGCCTCCGACCCCCCGATTTATTTATTCCACATGTGCCTCAGTGAGACGGTGCCACAGTGGGGCATGCTGGGATATCACGGGTAACACTGGGCCTGAATGATGCCCACGGCAGACAAAGAATTATTTTTCCCACAAAATTTGAGTTTTATTCAAAGTAGCTGCTTTGCTTTAACTTAAAAATGACGTAGGTGGTTCATGGAACAGCCGTGGAATAAACCGACATTACAAATGTGTGGAAAAATGCAGAACGTGTTTGTGTGCTTGTATATGAGTGAAAATTCTGCACTCTGTGTGTGTGTGTGTGTGTGTGTGTGTGTGTGTGTGTGAGACTCAGTGATCTCACCCCATGCAGACAATCTCACTTCTACAGCCAGGAGCCAAATCAGACTCCCCAGGTTAAGATCATAACTCTGGACACACACACACACACACACACACACACACACACACTATATAGATACACACGTGGTGTTTGTACCGTGCAGCTTGATGCTGGAAAATGTCCGACTTCTCGCCAGGCTGGTCCTGTTAATGTCACTGGGCGCTCCGCTGTGTGGCCGCAGCACACTGGGTCAGACAGGCGTGTGTTTGGTTTGTTTGCGTTTCGTCGGCGAAGTGTGTGTAGGCTGCCGACGTTCCAGTTTATCCAGAGATGAACTGGAAAGGGGTTTTGGGTGTTTCTACCAGTTGAACTGGGCTGGATGCTGAGAGGAACGGCGGCTGGTGGGCGGGGCGCTGACCGCTGGGGACTCCGGCCCAGATCTTCACATTCTGGGAGTGAGAGTCATTTCTGAAGGTGTGTGTGCTGAAGTGTGTTCTCGCTGGGGGGGGGGAGGCTGGACAGGTGCTAGACAGCCAGACCCCCTGCAGTCAGTCCTGCTGTGTTGTACCAATAAACTGTGGAGAACAACGTCACCGTGTGTCACGTGTCTGATTGTCAGTCTGTGTCTCTGCACTGTGTCGCAAAGGCAGCAGTGAGTGTTTGACGCCCCCTTGCTGTGTGTGTGAAGAACGGCGGAAACGAAGGCTCTGCACACACCGTGATGCCGGGATGTCGGCCTTCGCTCTCCNTCTGTGTCTCTGCACTGTGTCGCAAAGGCAGCAGTGAGTGTTTGACGCCCCCTTGCTGTGTGTGTGAAGAACGGCGGAAACGAAGGCTCTGCACACACCGTGATGCCGGGATGTCGGCCTTCGCTCTCCTGTGTCTTTGCTGGTCTTTCAAAATAGTCAAAGGTGCATAAAGGGGGGGGGGGACACTGGCACAGGACAAAAGAACCCTGTTTCCACAGAGACAGTGCCTTCCCTGCCCTGGGTCTATTCCCCTCTTCTGCACCCCCGTGTCCCCCCCACAAGCCAGGGCTCAGCAGCAGCACCTCTCATAAACTGCGGCGCGCTTTCCTGCCTCTGAGAACAAGGCAACCTCGCTGACCATGGCTCTGCCTGTGGGCCGTTGCCACGGCAACGCTGTTGTTTATGAGGCGGCAGAACCGCTGCGACCGCCTGCTGAATCTCGGCGGGAGCGAAGAAGCGGCCGGAGACTCGACCAAATCCTCGGCGCTTTGATTCGGGATTACAGCACGGGAGATGGAACTGAGCAGCCAGCAGTCGAGCAGGACCGAGACTCGGAGGCGAGCCGTGGAGAGGACGCAGTGGGCCGTCGCGCACCGGCGGGACAGCGACTGGCAGAAGGAGCCCAGCGTGATGCAGGCCCAACTGTGAGCCCATCCCTCTGTCCACCTCCACGGAGCCCTGGGCTCTGTCATGCCGACGGAGGAGCCCGGTAACCGACACGCTCGCCATTGCGGACGCTATCGAAGAAACCGACGTTTACTTACTGTTTTTTTTTTTTTTTAACTGCGACACGGCTGTTTGTGAGAAGTGCGGCGTGAGAGTGTGCAGGGGACAGAGTGTCAATGGACAGCGCCGGAGGACAGCAGGACACGTGCAAACACATGCACGCACCTTCTTGGTCCTTCCGTGGCGCCTCTGGCCGCCCACACCGGAGGTAGGGAGTCTGGGAGTATGTGGGAGGTCGGTGGTCCGCGGTGGCCACGGCCTGACGCTGTAAACAGCCGTGTGGGCGGCAGGCAGCGTGTCACGGAGGCGTGGGTGGGCGGAGATGTGTGTAATGATGACACAGTTGGGGACAGCTGAGAGTGACGAGGTAACCAGGGTCTCCACACCGTCCGGCGACTGTGACCCAGTGGATTATTTGAGTACCGTGAGGCAGCTCGTGTGGAGCCAGGACCACATCCGTGTGCGGAGCTGTACGCATACAGAGTCCCGCCACCGAACCCAGTGACCCTCAGTGACCTTCTTGCCTACAGTGACGCAATGATCGCTAAGAACCCCTCGCAGAAAAACACTGATCCATAAATCCAAAAAAAACTGAATTTAATTTATTGTAATCCATTAATTTCACTGAAACTTGGTGGCAGTCAAGCAATGGCCACTGGGTTTGTGAGCGGTGTGAGGACCTCCTGCCCCAGGGATTCGACCCCCTGCACCACAGCTGAGGTGTAGAAGTGTAGTTCTGCTGTTTTCAGACATGAAACGGAGATGTTTCAGCCAAACGTTCGTTCTGGTATGAAATCTATCACGAGAAAACTCAGCAAGTGAACGGGCAGAAAGCAGAGAAACAGCAGCAGTTCGCTCCTGCTCACTTCCCACCACAGCTGAAGAGCAGGATTTAGAGCTGCAGGGCCGACCCCGTCTCTGTCCTACCTGTGGGGGGCAGCACAGTACCACAAAGCTGAGCAGAAGAGCCTGTGCACCGGCTGTCTGTGAGTCAGCGAAAAGTCTGACCTGTGGACGATACTGAAACAATAAATGAGTTTAGCGAAGGTTTCACGTGGTGCCACAACCACTTGATACAACAGGGTTTATCGTGCACCACCAAGCTTCGTCCCACAGGCCGGTCAGCTTCCCGAAAAGGCAGCGCCGAGATTGACCCGCCAAAAGGGCTCCGTTACATACACCTCTCCCCCCCGGATGGATCGGCCGATTCTGCCGCCAGCAGAACGTCGCTGTCCCTCACACAGGCCACGTGCCCCCCATACGCTCGTCCGGCTCACTTCCGGACCCAACACTCAGTCGAGCAGCTTGAAGTAAACGCGGGGCTGGTGCGACTGCGGCCCGCGGAGGCCAGAGAGGAGGCAGGTAGGGATGACCTCAGGGTTACGAAAGGATCCTGTCCTCCCAATATCATTGCCTGCAGTTTCAGTCAACCTCCTCCTTCTGCTCATCCTCCCTTTCTTCTCCTTCAGCTCGTATCTGTGCTACTCTCTCCCTCAGAACCGTGGTTTCACAGCTCTGGATCTACATGCTCTTTTGTCACCCTAGTGCCCACGAAAGAGGTGTGTCCCCCCTGAGGAGTGTGCTGCGACATTTACACAGCTTGCTTAAAATCCCTACTCTTTTTTTTCACGTTTCAGAAACAAACCACCATCACAAATCAAACTCAACCTTGTCCAGTACTGTTCTGCAGAGGGAACCATACTGGACTATTAACCCAGCCGAGTAAGAAAGAGATCAAAGAAAACCTCACACCTTTGTTAAAATGCCAGCTGGAATCTGTATCCGTTCAAAGCCGCAACCAGACCGTGTAATAAAACTTCCACCAGTGCTGCCATTAAATTAAAAACCTGAACATTGACCTGCAAGAAGAGAAGAACACACCTTTCCAAAAGTACTGCTTTATCAACGACGGTTGATCAAAATCGATACGTAATCAGAATGAAATACAGTCCTGAAGTTTTCTGATAATACGCAGCGACCCCCCCCTTCCCAGCTCACAGGTAGGTCTCCTCACCGGGCTCCCGTGTCAGACAGATCGCTGAGCAGCAAACCTGGGCGACGCTGGCGGTGTGTAAGGAACCTGCTGCTGGCCTGTGGAGGACAGTGCAGGACCGCACCTTCTGGCTGAGAACCGCCACTCGGCACCTGGGCTCAGTCAGAACAGACTGAATAGTTTGACAAGTATTATGTGCCGCATCACCATGGCGACGGCAACTTCATCAGCATAGTATGTGTAAAAATGTGCCTCCCGTTCGGCACGACTGGAACCCCCTGGTCTGACTCTGAGGTCGTGGCCATCATAGATGATTTGGTTGCCAATACATGAACTGTGTATGAGGACAAGTGACAGTTGCTGCTGTCAGGAAGGGTTGTGGCAGTAGCCAAGTGTACCTGTGTGTGTGTGTGTGTGTGTGTGTGTGTGTGTGTGCGCGTGTGCGCGCACGCTTAGCCGGCAGCCCCTCCACACCCAACCACGTGTGAATGTAAACCTCCATGGTGGAGGGCAGACTTTGGCACCTGTGAGCGCAGAACTTCTTTATGGCGCCTTGCTTAGATTCCACAGCCACGTCACACCACACAGCTCAAAAAACAGGCGCACTTATCACGTCGAGGCCTTCCGAGACAACAGCGAACCCCGCTGTCCCATAACAATGTATTTTACATTTACGATCACATTTAAATTTATTCATTTCCCTGGTTCCTTTCTGCAGAGCAAAGTACAATAATTATTATTTATTACATTATTGTATTTAACTGACACCTTATCCCAGGTGGCCTACAGTGTCAAACACACTACACTCAACTCCGTATAGGTCTTTGCCCATCACTACAGCAGAACAATGCACCAGCCACACACACACACACACACACACACACACACACTGCAGGAAATTTACTCACCACCTGACCTGAAATACGTGGCTGTGATCTGTGGGAGGCAACCAGAGCAGCTGGCGGAAACATAGAGGCCGACTCCACACCTCGGGATTCAGTCCCACTTTCGAAGACGTGCTGCTGTGTCATTAATGGTATGAATGGGCTCCTGTGTGACAACCTGCCTCTGAATGTCCACCACATTACAGCTCAGATATAACCCCAGCTCAGGGCTGCAGGCGTGTCGCTCGCGTGCACGCGGGGGCTTTGAGGTGTTTGCAGTGTGAACTGCGCGTTGGTTTCACTGGGTTGGTTGAGCAGTGCGTACATGTGTGGTGTGGACCGAACGGCAGCTCAGTCGGGGTAATAAAGGAAGAGCGTGTGTGTGGTTTATGACGCCGGACGGCCGTGAACCTGCGTGACCAGGAGAGGTGGCTGTTCGGCACGTGAGCCGAGCGCGTGCTGGGCGTGTTCCGTGCGTGTTTAGCACCCGCTGCCGCTCGCGCTGCTCCAGCTGTGTAAACGCCACCAGGGCTGCGTCAGCAAAACCGTAAGGAGATCCTGAGGCCTTTTTCACTCGCTCAGAGTGAACAACATGGAGGAAACAGGCGCCGAGGGGGCCGGGAAAACGGGCCGGAAGAGGAACGGGACCCGCTGAGAAGAGCAGCTAAGGTGGCCTGCGACGTCCTGCTCTGACATTAGCAGGCCTCCTGCGATGAGGGGATTTGGTGGTTTGTCCTCAAGCCACAGTTCGCAGTCCCCTGTCCGGCTGCTCGCTTTTCACATCCACGCGTGGGCAGGTCAGAGACGATCGACGCAAACTGTCTCCGCCGGCCGTCAAGTGAAAACCTCGCCCTCCGACTGGAGCGACGGCCGGATGCTGCTGTGTTAATATTTGCTCCGGCGGCTGCTGATTCACCTGCGGACAGGAAGCCTGGGTTGACCTGCCTAAGCTGGACTGTTGGGAAATAAGCGCTGGTCACAAATGCCCACATGTGGACCGGAGCTGTTACACTGTCCAGGAGTCCCCCCCACCCCGCGGGGTTGTTAAGAATGTGCGAGGGCTGAACCTGGTTAATCCTCGTCCACAACAGCCACGACCGACTCCCGTTCCCGCTGCACGTTTCCACACACATCACACAGATCTGTCCTGCTATCGCTCATTTATGTCTATTTATTAAGCTGACAAAAAATATAAAAACTCACAGTTTCGGGCTGTTCGCCAGCAATTTACACAGCGAGTTCCACACGGATGGTTCAGGCACCCAGAACAAATGTCCTACAGCCAGACATGGGATTCAGACCCGAGTCCTTTGGGTGTAAAGGCAACAGGCCGAACCCCGACCCCTCCCGCTGCCCCCAGGTGGCCCGCCTTGAAGCACATTTGGGCCAGAACTCGACAGAATCTGAAAGCAAATGAAAGATTACAGGAAATTATTCCTGTACTTTTTTAAACACCTGATCAACACTAGAGATTCGGGTTTCATGGGGACATCCCACGGGGTGTGTGGAAAAACAATGCCCCCCTCCCCACACACACACACACACACACACAGGTCTGACTACCCTGAACAGGGAGAACAGGAGAGGGGGAAGGAGGACTTTAACCTCCCGAACGGCTGAAGGCGCAAGCACAGCAAGCCTGTGTGTGTGTGTGTGTGTGTGTCTTGAGGTAGATGGAGCTGGTGGAAGGAGACACCTGCCACAGGGCACCGTGAGGCCTGTGCCGTCGACATGGGGCGGACTGGACAGACCTGCGGACGTGTTTGAGGGCTGGAAGCAGCAGGTGTTGGTGTTGGGAAGTAAAGCCCTGCGAGGAAATCTGCGACTGGAACAATGAAACATTAACAGGCTGAAGAGCCCCGCACCGGAGCGTGTTCCACACAGAAGGTTCTGGAAGGGCAGGGAACAGCCATGATTTCTCACTGCCCGCTGGCTGCGACGGTGGCCTGGCCGTGGGGGGGTTTCACCCCCGAGACGCCGGAAACCCGACTGGAGGAGGATGTCGCCGTGGCTCTGCTGAGGTGCCAGAGCTGCTCTCCAGACAGCAGCGCCAGACGCTGGGTCAGTGAGCGTCTCTCCTCTGTACCACAGTGTGTCCTCGCTTGTCTGTCTCGCCGTCCCCTCAGCTCCGCGTCGGCTCCCTTCTTGCTGTGTGCTGTGTGCTGGCTGCTCACTGGGGCTCCGTAACGTTTACACATCGACACCCTTCCCTCACCCGAAAGCGAACACCGATTACACAAAACTCACCCTGGTACTTGGAGGTCAAGTTACCAATATTACCATTAGGTTTGGGCATAAAAAATATACTACGTTGCTGAAATAATGGTTTGTTTAACGTATGACAGCGACAGCACAGATGCATTACATCATATTTGTAATAATATTTATTGGATTATGCCACTTTTTGTCCAAATTATAAATTATGCCAAACGGTGAACATTTGTTCGGACCGTCAGTGTCGTGTTTGGGCTGGTAAACAGCAACAAACCTTATTTATGACAGTGGCAGGGTGTTTGTGTGATTTAAATAATGGAGCTGTTAGTTGCACGTTTATGCAGTTCATGTCTTTTTTCGTGACTGAGGATCAGCACAGCGGATGTGATATTGGTTGGGGGGGTTATCAGCGCGAACAGAAGTAGGAAGATGCACGACACGGCCTTCTTATCTCATGAGCATTGTGTCTGTGTGCTTCGTGGAGAGAAAGACGCGGGGGGAATAAAATGCCTGCTTTGCACGTAAAATGACCACATGTTGGGCACAAATGTCACTTTACCAAATAATAGGTCTCCTGTATGAAAAAAGCGGCTTATATCTTCATATGTCTGGCATATTATTCAGCATTTTAAAGCCACTGCAGTTGTTCATTCCTACGTGAGAAAAGGGTGTTTTTATTCAGCTGTTGCTTTTCTCCTTACCAGAGCAGTTCAGGATAAATACCTTCAACCTGGATCCTTTCAGTCCGGGGCAACAGCCCACACCGCACCACCGATTTGTCATTTACAAATGTCCTGCATCTGAATCTAAGCCACCAGGCCCGAGACGCAGGACGTGTAAGACTGGTTTTATTTAGAATACCGAGATCTCCGCAGTCATAGTCGGCAGGGCATCTTCACCGTGCAAACCCACTTCTAAGTCCAGCGGTGTTTGCTGTGAGCAGCGAGCAGCGGGGCCGCTGAGCCAAGAGCTTTCGTTTCCAGCGCTGGTCATCGCTTCTGGAGAAAATGAGTCATGAGGGCTGACCGCCAGTTACCCAGCCCCTCTGCCTTCAACATCTTCTCCATTCCCCACACCATCGCCTCTTACGGCAGAAATGGCAGCTGAGCAAGTGAGGTTATTGCATCACAGCGAGCGAGCGTGTTGTGCTTCCACTGTGAGGATCCACCGCGGGGGGTTTTTTACTGCCTGTAGGGGGGGTGGGGGGAGTTGTTTTGCTGGGTCTATTTCCAGTTAGACTATGAGTGTTTAGGAACGCATCACTAAGGTTTATGTGCCTGAAAGCTCCTCTGCCTGGCTGCGGTGTGACGCCCAGCTCACCTCTGACACCCTCACGGGATCCGTTTCCGTCAATTGTTCCCTCAGCCCGAGCGTCCAGGGCTCCACGGCGAGCTCCTCCTCGCACGGCTCTTCCCGTCCAGCGCGCGGCAAACCCAGAGCAATCGCAGAAGTCTGGAATGCCCCCCTGTGTCTTTTCACTTTCTTTCTTCTTCTTCTCTGATGCACGTCTTTCCTTTTCTTCTTCTACTGCAGTTTCACTCTGTGCGGTTTCCACGCTTTCGCCGAACACCAGCGGAAGCAAGAGCAGAGAAACGGAACCGGTGCTCCTAACCCAGGGCTTAGAGGGGAAAAACACACAGCATTCAGTGCCGGACTTGTGTGGTGAATAAAAAACGCCAAGAGATATTGCTGACGTTGACTATATATATATATATATACACACACACACACACACACATCCATTTGTTTAATAAAGGGAAAGCAAAAGGGAAGCGAAATTTTGCAGAAAACCCGCCACATGAGCTGGCTTGCGGCGGCACCCTGGGTGACAGCCTGTAGCGGGGAGGCCGGTATGAACGATGGCCGTGAAGGACGGCAGTGTTTTGCTGGGAGAGGGACCTCCAGGTGTGCAGCTCAGCAATAAAATGCACGTTCTGTAGTTTCTCTCATGCTGCAAATTTTGAATTATAGATTTGGATGAGAAATCATTAATGTTTACTGTGCGCGTTAAACGGAAAATCTGAACGTCAGAGTAGAAATATACGAATTCTATTCGGCCTGCACAGCTAAATGGCTGTCAGATGTGCCGCTTTTCTGGTCTGGAAGTACTGCCACGTTCCTTTTGTCGTCCCTTTCTCCAAGCATCTCTCCGGGTTCTCCTTTCACTCTCCTTCTCCTCTGACTGCTTAGGGCTTGAACTGTAAAACTGAGCAGTTAACTAAGAACAGATCTGGCTAATTTGTGTTGTGATGACTTTGTTTTCCGAGCTGAGCCTCGCGAGCAAAGTCCAAATCCATCAACAGCAGAAGGGTTCAAGCCATGGAGGTGGATCCGGCCAAACTGAGTAAATCGCAGCTCATCATATCCTGTAAAGTTCTTTCTGGAAAACAAAAGAACAATCTAACAATAATGTACTCAGGTCAAAAAATCTGTGTGACACAGTCAGCAGAACAGAGTAAAGTGAGAGGTGCTACCGCGGGGGGTTTGAACGAGGGCAGCGTCCCTGAAAAACCCTCCACCGTCCAAAATTTGCAGGTTTTAAAACTTTCATGCGTCGCCAATACGACAAATATGCCGGGAAGTCGAACGTGGGGGCAAATTTAGTAACGCGCTGGAGCACAACTGGTGTGTGGATGTTTCACACAAAGGTCAGTGACTTTCCTTTGAGGAATTTGGCTTTGGAGAAGCAGCGTGGCTCAGCGACCGGCTTTTGCGGGCTGGCGGAATAAAACGCGACCCCACGCACTCGGACTTGTCCACGGCTGCCGACGCGGCATCTCGCCCCGCTTAGCTCAACTAAGCCTCTCGACTGCGTTTTATAGAAGTTGCTTTTTCATTACTGTCACACACAAACACCTTCAGCGCAGAATCCCCGCCGCCCGCTGGACTGCTTCAGGTCTCTGGAGAACTAGGACACAGCAGCTACGTTCACATTGGCAGTCGGTTGTTTTGATTTATTCCTGTGTTCAAATGTCCCCAAATGTGTGACTCTGAGTGGCAATTATTGCAACTGGGACAGTAACTTATTAAGTGATGTGGGGGATTCAAGCAAACATCCTTTTACAGCCTGCAGATAGGGAAGCTCAAGCCAGCACATCCAGTTTTTCTCACCCATTCTGCAGAGAACCCCAACTGGGTCTGTCAGCCTGAGGAAAGGGGTGCAGCTCACGGAGGTGGTCCGTGGTCACACCCTGGACGCTATGCTCATAGGTGTTATGGAGATACCGCTAGTGGTCCTCTCTGACCCTCCGCAACCTTGGTACAGCTCATAGAAGCCACAGGCTTTATAGCCAGGATGACAAATCCATTGTAAATGCCCCCTCCCCCTCCACCACCATCAGCTTTATCCCAGTCATGTGTTCCAGCTTTCTCCTTGGCCTGGCACGAAGACAAAGGGGAGAAAGGGGAAGGCTGGAGGTAAGTAAGCGAGTAGTCAGCTGGAGGAAGGGAAGCAGAGCAGGTGACGTTCAGCATCTGTGTCAGCAGTAGTACCACTTACTAATGTCAGGGATCAGAGAGCCGCGGGGCCATGGCGAAGTTCAGGGCTGTCGTTGTGGGACGGTCTGCTGCAGCTCAAAGTATTACTGCAGGCAAAGCTGAACTATGCTCTTATTTCCAAGACTAATCTTGGACGGAGCTTTGTTAGCTGGGATAACAGCAGGGGACCCTGTGGCCTAGACCACGCTTAGGCCGGCGAAGGAGAGGAGCGGCCAGATCTTTATGTCACAGCTGAGTGCGTCTGTGGTAACAGTGCTCAGAAGAAACATGTGGCTGTTCCCTGGTTGGATGAAGAGGTCATACAAGATGGGCTTTTCTTCTTAATTGGAGCTTATAGCTGGTGCTCCCTGGTGGGAGATCAACCATGGGAAACAACCAAAAAGGCACTGACTCTTTGACTGTTGTAAAAGAATGTGTAATGACCTAGTGGATTATATATTGCACTCTGTGTTTCACAATACAAGTGCATTTAAACAATAGGTATTATGATTATTTTTGTCCTCAGATGATTGGTCCACTACACCCTCCTGGCCTGTAGTTCCGAGGTCAGAGCAGCGGTCCAAGGGGAGGTGTTCCGGGTTTCTGTCTAAGCATTACTGGCGGAGCTGATGTCATTTCCCTGCTGCTTAACCTTAAACCAAAAGGGACTGAGATGAAAGCCAGCGTGCGGGCCGAAGACCCCCGGGAGCTGGAGAGGGAGAGCCGGGCCGTCGTGCCGGGACGGGTGACGTCCACAGCCACCGGGGGAGGGCGAGAGCAGGTTAGAACCTGGTGTAGCAGCTACCGATGGGTCAAACGCCGGCCGTTTTGTTCATGCGGCGATGGTGCCGTGTAGCACTGCTCTTGTGAAGGATGTCACCTGCGAGATCATACTCAAGTACCGACACAGTTACGATGTGCCCGGGTCTGCGAATAAAACGTGCTGGGAATGCAGAAAGTTTGAACTTTTGCTCAGTAAAAAACAGAGCCCATAGCACTTCGATACTGTGCTTCAGGTAAATGTTGGTTCTGACGTAGAGGCGGACATTCTGGGCGAAGGTATGGACAGTGTTCACTTGGGACTTCTACATGACGGAACTATTCCACCTTGAGAAGTTCGACTTGGTCAGAAGACGCTGGCAGAACCTTTTTGACTGCGAGTTGTGCTGTAGGGGAGGTTCCACAGAAGGGATTTTTTGAGGGTTCAGCTCATACCATTTTAAAATCGTACCCCGCCTGACGTATTTTTGCTGCCTAATTTCAACCCAAAATTGAGGTTCGCCTACGAAGGCCAGGCTCGTATGACTCAATCCAGCCGAAAATTCCCCATCACGATGCCACTGTTGACATGTTCAGCTTTTGCTGACCTCTTTTAGAAAAGGGGGAGTCTTGGAATTGCTTCTGTCCACACCATGTACAACCGGGACAGGCATTAGCATGTGGTCCCTGCAGCTATTTTGACTTGTATAGCCCCTCATCGCTGACCTTGTTCAGCCCCTCATCGCTGACCTTGTTCTACCCTGA
The DNA here is from genome assembly GCA_900497675.1 of Arapaima gigas. Classification (NCBI taxonomy): domain Eukaryota; kingdom Metazoa; phylum Chordata; class Actinopteri; order Osteoglossiformes; family Osteoglossidae; genus Arapaima; species Arapaima gigas. Next base: position 130,506 of record UFQX01001377.1, on the reverse strand, counting down.
GTGTCACTGACCTCTAATCAACTTTCCCTTCTGTCACTATCTTCACCGAGCTTTTACTGCCCAACCGCACTCGCATCTTACCAGTCAATATACGCTGCGTCTCCCAAGGCCACGTCCACTCGGTGGGCTTCTCGTCTGCTCTCCTGATTTAGCCGTCTCCTCAGAGACCCCCAGCTGTTTCTGCAAAATGAGCTCTTGTCAGGGTGTCACTGTGTGTGAAACCAGGCTTCGCCTCAAGGTTCCTCAGTCTTACTGTTCCTGCAGAGCTCTGCTCCCTGTTCTTCCAAAATCCTGCTTCCCGTTTAACCGAGGAGGGCGTCACTGACCTGGAGCCACGAAACTGCTCCTGAAGCGGACCCCAGTTCATCGCAGTTTAACCACACACACCGTTCGCACACCCCCGCGCAACTCGGAGTGACCGATGAGCCCAAAACGCACGTCTTTGGACACCGGAAGAAAACGGGAGCACCTTGAGGAAGCCCGCACAGTCGAGGGGAGAACGTGCGAACTGCGAAGACGCGACAAAACACAGCTGGAACTGTTTCGACAGCAGGTGGCGTAGTGGTTTAGTGTTGCCGCCTTGCTCTTGAAAAACCCGGTTTTCAATCCTGTCTCCTGCCTTTAGACGTGGAACTTACCATAAATGAATGCAGTAAACATTACCCAGTTGCATCACGGTAAGGGAAGCGATAACAGGGTCGGCGTGAGAAACGAACGTAGCTAAACGGTTAAGTTGACATTATTTGGATCAGTTTTTTTAGTTGCTCTTCTGGAACAGTAAACGCGTAAACAGCTGCTCTGCAGAGGAGGATTGGGAAATCATTGTCTGCACCACAGTCAGGTACAAGAACTGCAGGCACGGTGGAGCCGAGCTGTGTTCCGGCTGGCAGGAAGTGGGAGATTTCCTGGAATGTGTTTCCCCACAGCAATGTGCAATAACAGCCCGTCCGCTCCTCCCGTTTTTGTCCCGCGCCATTTTTTTCCTCCGCGTTGTCACGAGGAGCAGCGCACGAGACCAGCTGGCCGTTTGCTCGGCTTCTCCCGGCTTCCAGGCGAAACCAGAGCTGATGTGGCACCGCGGAATATCTGAACACGAACCAAACAAACCGCCGCTCTTCTTACACAGTGTGTGTGCGCCACAAGCCGGGGGTGAACCGGTGTTTACAGGCAGACGAGTCCACCAGCGACAGGCCGTATTCAGCACATTTTCATAGATGTCGTGTCACTCTGGGCCCGCGATTATTTTCCAAAAGCAGGATGTTTTCCCACTGTTAAGGATACAAAATGTTAACCGTTGAGCAGGTACAGCAGATAGATCTTGCAGACGGAGACAGGACTGCATACGCGGGCACATTTTCTCAGCAGGGTCATGTTTTACAGATCAGCTGTGCTTTGCATTTGCGTACATTGCGCGCAGTAAAAAATCAGTGCGCGCAAAAGATTTATAAATGACACCTTTGCACTTTGTGCAGTTTGCGATGTTAGCGAAGTTCACGTCGCTGATATCCGCGCACGACGCAGCCAGTGACATCACTGCTGGTGACATTTGGCGATGCGATCGCGCTGGAGCGTGACATCACCCCTCCCCCTGGGAGCAGCTGTCCCGAGGGGGGGACCGAGGGTCACGACCCCTCCCTTTGCACGTCCCTGCTTCCCAGAGCCTTGGAGACGGTGGCTCACAGCAGGCCCTGCCAGCCTGGGAACTGGCCGCACGCCAGCGCTCACAGACATCTGTGTGCTTTGTGACACTTTGCGGGACGCCCTGTGCGGACGTGACGGAGGCCCTGCTCACGTCATCGTCACGCCGAGCCCACCTGACCGCACATAAAGCATCTCAGGACCCTGCCTGGAGATTTGCGTTAGTTGTCTGACAGGGTTCCTTGGCACAACACAGCTAAATAAATATTATGACATTTATTCACGGGAAGGTGAATATCGCTGAGTTGTCTCTGCTCAGCAGCTCTTATGATGTTTGTGTACACGGAAAGTTATAAACACAACCGTACGGCTTTACCACGAGTCTGAGCTCACATCCCAGGTGCCACGCGCCACCAATAATAATAATAATAATAATAATAATAATAAGAATAATAATAATACAGGTCACTAGCACAGCTTTCACTAGAGCCCTATGACCCACATCTCTAACATCTTCCGCATTATTCCGCCCTTAAGCCCGCAAAAGCTTTTTGGAATACATGTAATTCCCATTAAGTTGTAGAAACGCTCTGGGTTCGGGAAATGAGCGCCTGTTCACGGGGCCCGCAACTGGCTGGGAAGCTCCGGAAAGGACAGTCGGGCTGTGGCGCTGTAGGGGGCAGTTCGGGGGCAGTCAGGGGGGTTGTGGGGGAGTCGGGGGGCAGCAGGGCGGAGCTCGCTCATTCAGCCACCGACACACTGAGGCACGGAGCGGATCTGGGAAGAAAGGAGAGCTGCGGGGGGCCGAGGAGCAGAGCCGTGACGGGTGCTGCGTGCGTTCGTGAGCGTGCGCGCGCGCGCGCGCTGGAGGGGAGGCCGTCCGCGCGGGGTCGCGCGCCGTCTGATGGAGAGCAGCGGGGCTCCCGGCCGCGGCGGCGAAGCCAGATCGCCACTGTGATGCGGCTCCCGGACCATGAGAGAAGCCCTGACAATGAAATTCGCCTGGAGGACTAAGATGGTACGGCTTCTTCTACCGATCCGCGCGGGGCTGTTTTCTGCGCTTGCGGGGCATGGCTTGGCGCGGGCGAGCGGGGGTGGGGGCGCCGCCGCAGAGTTTGGGAAAGTAGCGGACCTCGGGGTACAATGTCTTCCATCTCCGTAAGGAGAAAACTTATTGCTTTTATAGCAAGCGGGGAAATAAAGACACAACCCCGCGAAAACCCGAGCGCCTCCCTGCCTCGTTGAAAACGAAGAGCCGGACGGGCGCCGTGGAAGAGCCACCGGAGTCCCGCACAATAGACAGTCGATATTTACAAATGTTTGCGGGGCTGCTGGGCGCCAGCTGTTGTTTTTTAAAAACACGACGAGGTGCGGTGTTGGGGATCACGTCTGTTGTGTTGGAGAAACTTCGGCGGGGGGGGGGTGCACAGCTCGTTTTTATTTATCTTGTTGGCGTCCCGCATCCTTTCAGCTCAACAAGTCTCTTTAACACTGAAAACCGAAAGAGCCACACAGTGGGGACACCGCTGTCACCTCGTCGATGTCCCCCCCCCGGAGGTAATAATTATAACAACTTTATTGCCAGTGAATGTTTTTCAGGCCGTAAAACGGCAGGAACGTACAGCACCTCGCTCCTCATACTTGTCTTTTGTTTTGGCCTCCAAAGAGCATTATTGTTTTTATTTATTTATTTGTTTGTTTGTTTTTATAAATTGGCCGATGGGTTGCGGAGGAGTCCTGCTTATTCGGCCACGTTTGATCCTCCTAATGGGCTCCGCGGAAAACGGGACAGAAAGAGAGAAATAAAAAAAGCAACAGTTTTAAATCTCCTTCAGTAAATTTTGGCGCCGCTGAGCGGCTCGCGCGCCGCTCGAACGCCGCGCGAGCGCCCGCGCGCAAACATGGAGCTCCGCGTCAAGTGCGAACTCAGCAGCGCCGCCTCGTCCGGCCGCCGCTATTGTTCCCCGTCCCTCCCCGGGAGAGGAGCTGCTGTGTCTGTGAGCCCCGCGGCTTTTCTCCCGCCTCTTAGCGGGACTGAGTGGTGCTTAGTGACGAGAGGGACACCTTTTCGGGTTGTTTAACGTCTGCAGTGTGTTTGAGATGTTCTTCACCCGACAGGACGAGCTAGTGCTCGCTTTCAGGGCCTGCAGGACGTGTTGTGAAGCCATGTTCGCCAGCTGGGTCTCCTCAGACGTGGCCTGGCTGACTCTCCCCGGACTCCGGCTTTGTAAGAAACGTGAAACTTGCCTGGTTTCTCAGCGCTTGTTGACCAGCCGACGACGTGAAGGAAGGAGGACTTTTTCAACCTCAGTGTTTTTCACCAACAAACTGGTATTGCAGAGCTAAACCGCACTACAGTTTAAAAAGACTGGAAAGGCTCTGCCAGGCAGCTGGGTGGCTGTGGGGAGAAGGGCTTGTACTCTTTTATACACTTTTATTTTTGTAAAACTTTTTTTTTTTATTAAGCAACGAATCTTCTTCCCGTGACCGACCGAGTACGAGCGTGCGGTTCCCGTCGTTCTGTCGTGTGGCTCTCCGGCCGCAGCGTGTCGGAGGGATCTGTTGTGAAGAGGGTCCGTTTGAACTGACAGGACGTGCCGGCGGTGTTTTAGACCCCCGTCACCTCTGAGGTGCCCCGCGTTACGCAGCCACCACCCCCCCGGGCATGCAGCTCGCGTGGGGGGTAGGATCAGAGGCCTGGAGGTGAGCAGGATGTGTCCCTCAACTTGCCATTCAACTTCCAGCTCTCTTATCAAGCCAGCTTCCTCTCCTGATCCTCGTCTCCATCTCGCGCACCTAAGATCCAACAAAACGCGCCTCCACAATCCGTCGTCCGGCACCCGGATGTATGTTGAATGTGGAATTTTAGAGATGTTAAAAAGGTAATGTGGTGTATACACTGTATGTAACACCCCCAGCAGGGTGTGGAGCAGCACTGAAGCGAATGAATATTCACTCTAAATGGGACAAATAAAGACTACAAACAGCAGTACAGTTTATTTACATAGTAATAAACGGAGCCTTCAAACTTACAAAAACCGCTTTTCGGAGCTTTTTGGGTTTGCACTTCGGGATAAAGGGTGTCTTGCATTTTTTACCACTTGCCTTTGGATGCAGCTAGTCAGTCACCTGATGATGTTGGTCTCCCCCCCCCCCCCCCCACAGAGCCCACCGCGGGCCGGGGGGGAAGGGGGGGGGGGGG
>UFQX01001377.1:86547-116779 GCA_900497675.1 Arapaima gigas | reverse complement strand
CCCCCCCCCCCCCCATCAACCCACAATGTCCACAAGAGCTTGAGCTCCTTTACCACGGACAAATATGAATATTCATACTCCACAGCACCATGACAACAGAAGAGTGGAGTTCAGCTCTGCTGTGGCTTTAGAGAGTTCCATCTTGTATCTGTGTTCTGTCGAATGGAGGAGAAACTCCCGACCCAATCCTGTACCGTGCAGCGTGTCGGACCCCCGGCGAGCCGCTACGGTCCCTGCGTGGCGCCGCTCGGCCCCCTGCGGCCAACCATGGAGGGGCAGAAGTCGGGGTGGCGCCGGGCGTGTTTGATCAGGTGGTCGCTGCGCATGAAGCGCTTGTCGCACAGCGGGCACTGGAATCGCTTCTCGCCGGTGTGAGTGCGGGTGTGACGCGCCAGCTCGTCCGAGCGCGCAAACTTCTTCTCGCAGCCTGGCCACGTGCAGGGGAAGGGCCTCTCGCCTGGAGCGCGGAGAGAGAGCAGAATAAGACAAATCCCACCCGGCAGAGAAGGCACAGCTGGTGAATTGGCTCGACAATTAAAACACATAGAAGATCCATCTGCTGTTGTTAACCACGGTACCCTGGTCAGGGTGGAGCTTATTCCACAATCGCAGGGCGCTAGACTACGAAAGTGCATCCTGCATGGGACAAAGTCCATTGCAGGGTGGCCACACACACACACACACACACACACACACAGCTGACAGACAGCACTGCTGCCCACTGCGCCTCCTTAGCGCCACCAATAAAACTTTCTGTAAGACTTTGTCACTGGAGAGAAAACTAGGAAACAGCCTATTAAACCCCCCCTTCTGTCCACCACCAGCATCCCCTTGGGGGACAGAGTGTAAGTCCTGAGAAAGTGGGAGCACCAGGCAGATTTGCCACTTGCCCCCCCAACAGAGGATGCTTATCTAGTCGTTCCTGAACACCTGACCGTGACACACAGGAGCCACGCGGGAGACACCTCAAGGTCTCAGCACAGCTCATAAGGCCACATGTCAACCAAGAAGCATTGGGTTTTAAGTTAAGACGTTTCGCCTGCTGATTCCCCCCAGCTGGCTGGTTTCCTCCTATGCTGCTGGCAACTGCTCAACTCAAGCCACACAGACGGCTGCCCCCCCCAGTGAGCTGGTTTTAAACTGTTTACTCCATAGATGCAGAGCTACAAATGAAAGCAGTTGTCAGACATGAAAACACCTGCAAAAAAAAAAACCAGCCTTGAAAGAACAAAGAGCAGGAGCCCATCTGCATGGTTCCATTGCAAAGATCTAAATAAGGCTCTTAGTTTCTTTTTAACTGCTTTTTTCTACACACATCTGTTATATTGCTTATCTACTTGCTATTTTTACAAACATAATGTAACAGAATACTACATCCCCTTGAGCAAAAAACTCAAAAGAGCTCAGTTTCTGAATTCCGAAATCACACAATTCACCCTAAAACCATAAACAAGAAGAAAGATACTTTATCTGCTCACTTCCCTCCCCCACTTGTCATCGTCACCGTCGTGGTTCAGAGCAAAACCCCCAGATCACTGCCAAGCCAGACCAGGTTTGTGGGGGTGAAGCCCGGATGCAACGCCAGACCACCACAGAGCAGCCACACATGCGCAATCACATGCCGAGACCAATCAGAGTCAAACACATGCCTTTGGACTGTGGGAGGCGAGCAGCGCATGCCAACAGTAGCGCACCGGCCACCCGGCCAAACGACGCGAATATTGCAACGAAATTCCATACAGTCAAGTATGAAAACGTGCATTACGGTCAGAGCAGGACAAATATCCTGCACATTCAAGATGCATTTTTTTCCACACATGAACTGACACCTCAAATATGCGTCATATTAATGTTACATTTTAACCGTGCAAATCAAACACTGTTCTGCTCCCAAAGATGCCACTTTTCCCAAAAAGCACATATTACGTCTTGGCTCCTCACAGAAGTGCGTTTCCTCTTCACAAAGACTGAGTTCATCTGGGGAGAAAGGCGGAGCGGCGCCGCTCCCGCCGCATGTGAAATACGACACGCGTGTTGTGGCTCTGTGCTCTTCCCACCCTACTGGCCTACTTTCTTCTCCTAACAGCTGGGCTTCGATGTCTGCACTCGCTGACCGTGCTTTAGGCCTTACAGTTTTTCACACACATCCACTGTTCCTAGATGCCGTCAGGACGACGGCTAAACAAAACTAAACACACATTTAAATAACCGGCCATTCTGGCCGTTTCCTGCATATTGAGCACTTACACATGTCCTGTTCGCCACGTCAGTAGAAATTTCCAAGCCCCCTTAGCAGGAGGCGACAGCCGCAAAGACCCCCTGCGGCTGAAGGCCAGGACACCGCAGCAACCGTGGAAAAGCTACACCTGCATTTATCCAGACGCGGACGCTTTTCCCTACAGCAGCACAGCTCCCGTCACCCGCTGTTCGCCTCGCACCTCTGTCGGCGCCAAACTCCCTGCGGTCACTCGCGTGTTTATCACATACGTGCCGAACAGACTCGTCCACCTGGCGACACGTCTTCGGACTGTGAGAGGAACCGTGGGCAAACAGGCTAGCAAACAAAGAAAAGATGGTGACTGTGATGTTTCAAAAGCACCGCTTGTTAGTTACGCACAGCGGGATCCTACTGTTGCGCCGCAAAGCATGTTTGGGGCTTGTTCAGCCCACGCCTGGCCCGCGCCGCGGTAAAATCCACACCACCTGGCCGCGGCCCTCGGCAGCCATGTTGGAGCAGCACTTCACAAAGGCACAGTGACGCACGCCTGTTCACAACTTTAAACTTGGCAGAAGACCTGTTTCACTTCGACTCGTACGCAGAAAACACACTTTTCACAGGAGTTTCTCAGACTTACGCCAACGGGCCTCAGGAATCGCCTCAGCGGCAGTCGATTCCCTCATGGAGACATGCAGCGTTTGCTGTTGTTTTTAACAACTAAAATCCCCGTTTGGAGCAGATAAGGCAGAAGCTAAAGCAGCACAAACGTTTACACGATGAATATTTACAGTGTGGAACAGCTTCGCTCAGTTCCTACAAAATACACAAATGCAAGTGAAATTTTAGCTGAGGCACTGAGGGTTAGCACTTACCCCAGTGTCCCCATCTCTCAGTTACACACCCTTAACCTCGTCCTAAAAGGTCACTTTTCTCCAGTGTCACATGCTTTATAGGTGGACGCTTTAAACTTGTGTTAAACAAATATTAAAATAATCTCTTAATACTTGGAGGAGCGACCGCCGAACGCCCGCCGTCCGGGTCGTTGTTAGTCCGAGTAGCTAATCGCGCTTCGCCTGCGTCCAAAGTGCTCAGATATCACACAGGTCAGGGGACGTTCACCTTTTTAATATTAGCGAAAATGTAAAATAAAGACGTCGACACAATATCTACATCCTGTGTGACTTTTCTGTTTTTCTTCCGCTTCTCCGCGTTTACGTTGGAAACAGCGCTCCACGTAGCTGTTTCCACCAACAACGGTTCCCACACAGAATATAAACACGCGTACAGTCTCTCTCACACACACACACACACACACACACACACACACACACACACCCACACCCACACCCGTGGCTTTTACTAACCAATGCGCTCATACGGAGCTTTTGTCCAGCTCGGTACACAGAGGAGAACAGAGTACGGTGTGTTTCACATGGGGCTTCCTGTTTGCGGACACACACACTCACACACCCCACGTTGGGGCCCTTTTGACGGCAGTGTCCCGCCCTGTGTCCCTATCTCGGTGGCTTCACTCGGGCTCTTTGTTCGCCGCGCTTTTTGAGTGTGTGCGCGTGAGTGTCCTACGACACAGCGCAGTGCTGAGATTTCCCTTTGTTCCTCGCCACTGTGCCCCTCCACGACCTCCCTGGACCCCCCGCTCACACAGAAACTCAACGACGAGTGTAGTTCACCCGCGCCGGACGTGGCGACGACGGCGCTGCACTTTTAAGCACCGCCAAACGACACAGACAGTCACGAGCCGGCCGACCGCCCGCGCCGCGAAGGGAGCACGCGGCCGAGCACATGTGCGCGAGCGAGCGCTCAACTGTCGCCCGCGTCTGAACGCCCGGGTCCCACGCGGCCCGCCTCGCGCCCCCGCCCCGCTCCGCTCCTGTACAAGTAACGATGTCGCGCGGGACCTGTTGCAGTCCGCGGTGTGTGTGTGTGTGTGTGTGTGTGTGTGTCGCTCGTGCCGTACCCGTGTGTGTCCTCACGTGCGCCTTCAGGTGCGACGACTTCCCGTAGACCCGGTCGCAGCCCGCGAACGTGCACTGGTGTCGCTTGGCCGGGGACCGAGACAGCGGGGCTCCGGGCGGCTGCGGCGGGGTTTGCTGGCCGGGCGTGGGGGTGGCCGACGGAGTCATGGTGGGGGTCGGCGTGGCGGACTCCGACAGTGTGGTGTAGCCGCTCTCCCCGCAGGACAGGCTGTCCAGGTCGCCGGCCGACGAGGCACTGCTGCTCCTCTCCGAGCGGCTCCACATCGGACGGAACGTGCCGCTCAGAGGCGCCAAAGTGCCGGCTACGTCCGCGATGCTGCGCCCCTCCTTGAGCGTGTCGTACACCTCGCGGTCCTCCGTGGACTCCTGCTCCGTGTCCGCCCGAGGAAGGCCCCGGAGGGGGCCCAGGCCGCCAGGGGCAACGGGAGCAACAAGGGCGGGACGGTGCAGCACGGGGCCGTGCGACATGAGCAGGAGCCACTCCGCGGCCAAGTAGTCCGAGTGTCCGAACACGGACATGTTCCCCGCGGCTGGAGCCGGAGCGGCGCGGCGCGGTTCTCGGTGCGGACCAGCGGCTCGGCTTGCAGCTGCTCGGAGCCTCGCTTCCCCGCGCCTCGTCCCACGCAGCCGATCGGCATAAAGTCGGCGCGAAACTGGTGGAAAAGCCGCCGCTGAGCCGAAGCCGCTGCTGGTAGCCCGCGCTTATTGTGTGAGAAGCCGGTTCAGGTGGCAGCCGGGCGGCTGGAGGCACCGCGCAGCCCCAGTGACGCCGGCTGACGCGTCCCGAAGGCGGGGAAGAGGGAGGACTTCGCTGGGACAGGAGGGACGGCGCCCCGAGGGGCCGCTGACACGCGCTTTCGCAGGCATTTAACGCGGATTTCGTAGCACAGAAGCCATGACGTCACACGGCACGTTCCTGTTCCGCTACGTCTTTACGTATGTATGTATGAATGAATGAAGAAAACGCGACCTACCTGTGGGCAGCAAGTGGCGCAGCACTATTCGTACTACCTTACCTCCTCCTGGTTTTATACCTTTGGTCAAAATGCTTATTCTGGTGCAGTACGAGCACCTCGTTTCCTCTGTGTGACTCTGGTACGGTAAGAATTCGCCCCCATGTGACACAACACAACAAGAGAAAGAGAGAGCAACACGGGGGGTAATAATGCACCTGCTGTCCTGTGCAGTTGGTTCGAGAGGCACCTTGGGGTCAAACCGAACCTGCTCCAAGGTGCTGTCTCACCTTCCCTGGTTCCAGCTCTGCACTTCAGCTGCAGGTTCCCCGTTTATGTATTAATCACCGTTTCCCGCTGTTTGCAGGGGGGCGTTTGGTGGTCTTACAGGTTTGTCTCAGGCTGGACAGTGAGTTCACTGCCAGGTACGAGGTGCTTACAGAACAGTAATTTTAGAGATTCTGATTAAATTAGAACATCCAGAAAGCTGTGCTGTGGTTAGAGAGACTCTGAGGTGCAGGATGGTTCCCTTCGGTCAGGTGTTGCGTTTAATCCGTCTGCAGTTGCGGCTCAAATTCTCTCAGCTCGAAATTCTCCCCACTGACCAGCATCATACTTAATTCTACATACATGTGACAAAATTAATGTATGCATTTGTCCATATGATCATACAACCTAGTTAGCTTCCCCCAAACCCCTCATTTGAACTCAGGTCTTGGTGCTGCAGTGACAAGTTAATTCCAGTGTTTGTGAGCAGAATCCCGAAGCAGCTGTGGTGGATAAATACCTTCAGATGACATCTGGCCTGCTGCTTTACAAGTGGAGAAATAATATTTGTCTAATTTCCAGTTTGGCCCAAATGTCGGTACAGAAAAAAAAAAAAAAATCAGTCCATACATACAGATGTGGTCGAAAATATTAGTTCCCGTCCGCTTTTTTCAAAAAGCCCAGTTCTCTTAACTAAGTTCAAACTGGCAGAAGTGCTTGAGATCCACCACTCTTCACATCACATTTAATAGAACACATTAATTGCTTTTAATTTAGAGCTTTACATTTTAACTGAAATAATACAAGTAAATGACAGGAAAGGAAATATTGGAACCCTTTACCTAATACTTGGTAGCACCGCCTCTGGAGTGGAGGTCTTTGTGCAGCTCAGAACGAGATTTTTCCGCATCTCCGCTGGTGGTTTGGCCCCCTCTTCTTGAGCAAACTGCTCCATTTCTGTCAGGTTCCATGGTGCTTCTCCCAACTGCCAGTTTCAGCTCTTTCCACAGATGTTCTATGGGGTTCAAGGCAGGACTCATATCAGGCCATTTCAGATCAGTCCAGTGTTTTCTTCTCATCCATTCTGGCTGCTTTTTGCGGTGTTTCAGGTCACTATCCTACCTGGAGAACCATGACCTGTGACTGAGACAGAGTTTTCTGACACTGAGCTGTACGTTTCGCTCCAAACTGCCTTGAAAGTCTTCTGATGTCATGGTTTCCTGCCCAGATTCAAGGCCCCCAGTGCCAGAAGCAGCCCCAAAACATCAGCGAGCTCCTCCGTGTTTCCCGGTAGGGACGATGCTCTTTTTGTTTTGTTTTCTGTGAGCATACAGTTGGTGTGATTGACCAAAAAGCCCTAATTTTGTTTTGTTTATCCAAAGGACATTCTCCTAGGACTGTGGCTTGTCAGCACGTATTTTGGCAACCTCCAGTCAGGCCTTTTGCGTTTCTCTCACAAGCGTCTTCTACCATGGAGGCCATTTTCATTCAAACAGCAACAGATGGTGCACCTTGAGTTTGAAGGTCAGCTTGGATCTGTTTCGATGTTTTCCTTGGTTCTTTTTCCCCCATTCAAACAATCTTTCTCTTCAATCTTGGGTCAATTTTCCTCTCGCAGCCACATCCAGGGATATTGTGTACAGTCTCCTGGGCCTTCGACTTCTTACTAATATTGGCAACACTGGTCACAGGATATTGTCACTGAAGACACCTGTGGTCCTAATTAAAGGAGAAAAGTCTGCTGAAGCATCACTGCAATACAATTATTTCTTATAACTTCTAAAAGTAGTGATAATGTTGTCCAGGTAAGTTTAGAATGTCTTTGTAGAATAAGTAAGCCTTCAATTCTTGTCACCATTTTTTAGTTTTGTTCCACAGCAAACCAAAGCAATGAACATTTTTGGATGACAAAAAATGTTTTAATGTCAACCTGTTTCAGGAAGAACGGTGCATTACTTGAATAATGGTAGCAAAAAGTGGCTGTTAAATTTGTGCTTTTTGAAAAGTTCACGGACGAAATGCAGCTTGAAAAAAGCAGCAGAGCAACACGATGAGACTGATTTTAGGAGCGATTAAAGAATTGCACGACATTTTCTGTGAGTGGATAAAACGAGTTTATTGCTTATATCCCACTGTGTTTGATTAGATCTGACAATTTTAATCATATGAAAGAATCATGACTTCTCATATTTAAATCTCATATCAGACCTCTGTGTGTGTGTGTGTGTGTGTGTGTGTGTGTGATTTGCAGAGAGCATCTGAGATCTGTGGTTGAAGTACCGCATTGTGCTGCTGGGACCGACTCGAGTGACAACATTATCATTATGTACAGCATTTGAAGGACAGACAACAGAACCTCATTCAAAATTAACTCCAGGTCTAAATGAGGATCAGTTAAACTAAGTGCTGTACTGATCCAGCAGTAAGTATTCCTTACCAGACAGCTCAGCCATTTAACTACTAATTTATTATTTTATCTCAGGCAAAACGTAACAATTTTTAAAAAAATAAACAGGACACATTACTACAGAGAAATTCGAGCCCCTTAATTCCTCTCCCAGCCTATGGCGAAAACAATACAACACACTAAATACATTTTTAGGTATTAAACTCAAATTAGGAGAATTTTCTTATCAAAGAAAACAAGTTCTCAGTCTCACATTGGCAAACACAGCTCTCTGCACCCCCCCAGCCAAGTCACATGCTGCCGGCCCAATATCCACACCAACAGTAACAGAACAGCAACGTGGCTCCTCTCCCCTCGCGCTTGTCTGGACTACAAGAATTGGGCCTCACAGCGGACTGACTAGTTCCCCTCCCTCAGAGCCAGCGGAGCACAAAGGTTGCAAAAACAAATGAATCATAGCACTCGTTACTTTTTCAGCGGAGACCTGCTGTCTGTTGTCATCTTTGGTTCCGCTGAAGGAAATCCCAGCCAACAACGAAAACTGTTTAAAAAATAAAACTTGGGACTCTTACAAAAAAGAAAAGAGGAGTGAAAAAGCCTCAGAGACCCAACAAGGACTGATCCTGCCAGCTGTGCGTGAGCCGCTTCGTGACACAAGGCGCCGGGACAGCGACTGAACGCCAGGAAGGTACCTGGTGGGCAAGGGGTCCCAACAGACCTGGAGAGGCTGGGCGCAGACCAGAAGACGCCGGAAAACCCTGACCGACACCCTCGTCGCGGCCTACTTTCGCTCATGACGGGCAGGAATAAACTGGACACGAGCAGGAACAAAACACAGATCCTCAGTGGGAGTTTAACACAACAATGTTATGCTCATTTTAAACTGTACAACATTGCACCTCGACCCCTTATAAAATGACTGAAAATCAAGGACTGCATGAAAAATGACCCACACAAATTTGAGTCATGTCCTTGATCCTGATCTTTAGCAGCACCTTAACACTTTATACCAACCATAAATATCAGTACAAAAGAGGCTCACCAGTTATACATTAGAATTATCAGCTTAGTTATATAAAACAAAAATGTATCCAATGCACCCATAAAATACACATTTAAAAAAAGAAAAAAAAAATCACAGCTATTTGACAGTTACACCCTTCACGGCCACCGTGGAAAGCTTCAAATGCACGTTATACAACATGACAGAGCATGGAAGTACCATACAGACAGAGGAGATGCGTTCAGTGCTCATTTGTGGTATAAAATCATCACACAACCTTTTCCAAGTGGAGCCACTGGGTTCATTTCTCCCAAAGCTGACCTGGTGACCCACAGCGAAAGGTTTTATTTATAAATAAATAAATAAATAAATAAATAAATAAATAAATGATGCAAGAAACTGTCAGCTTATTCAGTTGGACATGAACCGAGTCCACTTTAAGTCGACCTTAAAATACTTGCTAAGCGCAGATTAAGTGAAAGGACATGTTACACACTATACAGCAGACAGTACAGAGTCCCAGTGGGGTCAGCCTGGAGTCTAAATCCTCCCAACCCCCGTCTGAGACAGTTGACGGCAACCCCCCCCCCCCCAGCTGTCATTTACACTACTGCACTTGCAAAAACAGAGTTTATAACTTCCCAAATATTTCTGAAACAAGTAGATCCCTAAGAGAAAAGTTAAAATAAAACAGATTTGAAATTTTATGGAAAAAGACTTTGGGGGGGGGGGGGTCATACCAGCATTTCTGACAAATGTTTACATGCTTCAGGGACATTTCTGCAAACATCTGTACAAACTATGAAAATAGTATTTTACACTCGTAAATGATTAACTGGGCAAAATGTTTCTGCTCATTAACATATCCAGATTAGTTTTATGCACTGCTTGCTGTGAGATACCGCCAGTTTTTGGCACATATGCAACATATTAATATTTGTTACAAATCCAACCAAAATGAACATGATATTTACTGGCCCTTTATTGCATTTTCTTTTGGGAGGGGGGAGTCAAATAAGCAGTGGTTACTACTCATTAAAAATAAGAAGCCCATTTAACATCCCTAATATGTATCTGACAGGGTGACAGGTGATCTACCTGTTTTCTCGCACAGTTTCACAGAAGGACAGCTGCGTACGAAGATGATGCAGTGAGCAACAGTAGTGGCTGCTGGCGACTCCATCCCGCAGGTCCTCTCTCCTGTGCCGCAACATCATCGCCTTCCCTCTAAGCGTATGCTCACCCCCCAGCCCCTAGGGGATAAGTTGGGACAGTTGGGATAGGAGTGGGACAAAGGGGAGGGTAAAAGAGACTGTTCTGGCACCAGGCTTCTTCCTCCAAAAAAAAGGTGTGAGCTTGTACTGAGCACTGAGACGCTTGACGCTGAGGGATAATGACAGTACAGCTTGACTAAGTGTAAGGTTGAGTTGGCTGCCAAAACCACAAGCCTGAAGAAGGGACGCTTTCTTTACGGTGTCATTATGCTGTATGTCATTAGAGGGTAAGGAGAGAAGCCAGGAAAGAGTGACTCGAGGGGGAAAAAAACAGTGTGAAATCAGCACAAGGGAAGGAAGTGCAGACCCCAGTCAGAGTCGCATGTGTGTAGCCTGCCTGTCCGCAGACGAGACGTGTGGACAGCGGGGACAGGAGGACAGCTACGGTGGTCTCAAGCGTGCTGGGCTGCCAGTTCCTGACCGATGAAGCGACGCAGGCGTTCCAGGTACTGGCTGTACAGTTCGATGTCATTGTGACCGGCGCCCTCCACCCACAGCGGCTCCACGGCCTTGGGGCACCGCTCAAACAGGGCCAGCCCGTGAGAGAAGTCAATCACCTCGTCCTCTGTCCCATGGATGATCAGAACTGGCGACGTGATCCTGGACACCTTCTCGATGCTGAAAGGGACATAAAGGGACCGTCTTGCGCACAGGCATCCGTGGTACAAAACTTTTGTAAGTCACGAATGTGCGGGTGACGATCAAGAAGTTTTCTAATGGATCATTTTGTGACTAGAGAACCCCGATAAGGGGCTCAGGTGTGTGCAGGAATACAGTGGTGATACACAGCATTCCACTGAAAACTCTCCTTATTTCATTTTTAAACCAGTTCTACTGTAGTGCCTGATGTAAACCAGTTATTGATGAAAAGGTAGTGTGAAAAAACTATGTTTTACTACAGCACTGTAAACTACAGTAATACTTCTATAAACTAACATGTCACCAATGCAGCTGCTATAAGGTGACTAGCTGGTGTTCTGCTGCCTTGAGGAAGCAGCCAGTGGAATCTGTAAGATGGTTCATTTTTTGAGAGGCAGCATCAAAATTGCTTAAAACACGATTTTATGCATTGGTACTTTCTCCAAAAAAGCTAAAAATCAAATATTCATATATCCCTCAGTTTATGCTTAGGTGTACCTTATTATTTGTGATTTTCCTGGGAAACTTTTGCTATCTGAAGGGTGTAAAATTGAGGGCCACTTAATGAAAGATGGACTGCACACAAAAATGAGCAAAAAACAAGCCTAAAACAAGGAGAAAGTGCCAGAAAGGCGAGCAGCACTCACTTAGGGAAGGCGTCGAAGCAGTAGGTCTTCTTGGTGTCAGGGAAGGCCACCCGCATGCCTGAGGTCAGCGGCGAGTGAAGGACCACGGCTGCGCACTCGTACCGCGAGGCCAGGTCCACCGTGGGAACCGTGCCGATGCTCTGGCCGTACAGTATGATGTTCTCCGGGCTAATGCCGTATCTGAACCACGAGAGCACAGCAACACAGACCATCAGAGCTGTATGTGTAGGTGTCCACCCACGGTTGCTCCTCAATCAATAGAATAATGATAATTATTTAATCATTTTACCACTTCATGTGATCTGATTATGCTGAAAAATTCCATTGCACAGCTACCCCTTATTATCCAAATCTAATCCATTCCTGAAAATGTCACACAGCAAATGTTTGGATAGCAGGAGCCTATATTCCATCATTGTCAATGGGGAAAATACTAATAATAATAATGTGTTCCCAGCACTTCCCAAAACCCCCAATGTCCCCAAAAGTCACTAAAACACAAACACCAGGGTAACACTCCACCAAGGTTTTTTTTTAGTTTCTTAGAACTCATTTCCAATTAATAACGCTGGAAAGATACCAGCAGTAACACGCAGCAGGTTTAAATAACGCCGTCGGGAGAACAGCTGAGATACAACTGCAGAGCTCTTGTTACCTTTACTGGCTGCTTCTGACAGTGGTCGCAATCCTACCAGAGTTTCGTGCAGAAAACCCCAGGGCTGGAGTTACTGCTCTAGGGTAATTCCCGCTTTTAACTTGATCAGCCCTCCCAGTGTCGAGTAATAAACCAAAGCAGGGATCTACTGGACACGTTGCGTTTATGGTGAACAACTTGTATGCACATAACAGGTAATCTGTGTAAGTTTTACCCCTCATTACCAATTACTACTGCTGTACCGCCACCCATTTTTCAATTAAGTAACACGCACAAAAGTGGCTGACAGGCACTTGTGTCTGGAATTCCACTTATTTCCCATAACGCCCCACTCTCTTAAGCAATACCTTCGCATTCCCAGCACTCCACATCCACCTGCCAGGACTCGTGTGCAACTTAAACGTTTTTTGCTCACGCGCAGTTTGAAATATTTTCAGGTGCAGATTTGGAAGAGCAGTTTTTCATTCGGGCAGTGAATTTTGGCTACAAAGTTTCGAAAGTCGTAAAAAATGAATTTTCAGACAAAGAGACTGCAGATAGCAAGAGATAGCTGTGTACCATGTTAACACTGATGGTCATTACTATTATTTTATTTGCATTACTTGCAAGGCATTATTTTCTAAAGAAACATTTGCATTTTATTGAGCAAATAGTCTTCCTTGAGTCGATTCAGACATTTAAGCAGAACACACTCTAACCGTTTTACCTTTAGAATGCATTTTTAACCCCAGAGGACTGTTGAATAGAGCAGCCCAAAATATGCCAAAATTGTCACAGGTGCACATACGGCATATAAAAATCCACAACCGTGACCTTGGTAATGTTTAGAGAAAAGGAAGACTACCGAAGGCAAAAGACGTAATACAGAGAAGCGTGTCGTGCGTGAGGAAGATGATGTGCTCGGATCTGGAGCCATACCGCGTCCGCAGGGCCTGCCAGGCGGCGTCAATGTCAGCGTACAGGTTTTTCTCAGAGGGCTTCCCCGTGCTCACTCCGTATCCGGAGTAGTCGTATGAGAATATATTGCAGTTGATGCGCGTCCCCAAGCCGATGTAGAAGCTGCTCATCTGACCCAGATCTACTGCATTGCCGTGTGAGAAAAGGACCGTGAACCTGGAAAGAAACGGAGCCGCAACTGAGCGGAAAACAGTATTGGCCGGACAGGAACATGAGTTCACAACTGAATTTGTAACTTTTCTCCTCTCCACGTTTTTACACTATCAACGGGAAAACATTGAACTGCTGACTTTTAAGGGACACACAGGGGCAATGCGGTATTTTACCTCATTGACAACCAACTCACAAGCTGTATGATATAAATATCTTACTCAGGGGAACAAACTCTTTCCATACCCTTCTTCATCCCACATGTAAAGCATTTTTTGCTCTAAAAGAATCCTTATTTCACATTTGAACCTTGCAACATGATATATAGGAAGTGTGTGCTTCAAGTTTAAAAGGTATGAAAAATTCAAGAACATGTTATACACACATTTCTTATTTCTCAGAAAAAAGCAGGTATGTGTGAGGGTTAAAACGCAAACATGCACGTGTTAAACAGGAGAGAGGAAATCTAGAACCTTCTCAGGTAGCTAAATAAAATCAAGTGTAGAGATTGTGCAATCAGCACGGATTCATACTTTTCCCAAGGAGCACGAAATGCCAATAGCGGAAATATTGCCAAGATGTAAAAGATGAGGCTGAACTCATTTTAACAAACTAGAAAAAACATACTACATGCATTTTTGGTGACCTCAGAATGTGTTAAGGCTTCTTCATTTTAAACAATGAGGATCTATTACATCTAATCTGTGTAGGGCTGAGATGGAAACTCTGCTTTCCCTTATGTGCATAAACTAGTCCTCAAATACTGTTTAATAAGTTTGTACATTATGTGTAGCTATAGATTAGCAACATATCACCAAAGACTAAAACCTGCCATCAATTTCTTTATGTTCAAGAGCACACTGTACATTTTTGTCAGTTTTCAATGGTTCAGCAACACCAGAAAAGAACTATCTGAAACTGGGAGTGTAATAAAGGTAATTGTGATGAGCACAAGGAGACCGTTTGCGTCATCACTGCCGTTTCCCCGTTCATGTCGCCGTCCCCCACCCACCTGGCACTAGGAGCACAGCGTATGTACATGCAGCAGACCCTGTTGCCACGGCTGGAGCGGGTCAAGAACACCTCGGTGGCATCCAGCTCTCTCTGGGAGTACTGGAATTCTGCCCGCTCGGTTAAGTGCAGCTTCCACTTGCTGTCTCCGCTGGCACCTCCGCCCCCAGCAGTCCCTCCGCTGCCACTGCCGCTACTGTTGCTGCCACTGCCACCGCCACCGCCTCCACCACCAGCACCACCACCACCACCGGCCCGTGATCGCAGACCAGAGGCTGCCACTCCACCACTAGACACAGAGCCTGTCTCCAGATCTGGTAAAAGGGCATATGTGGGCTCAGGGGGCAAGAAGGCAAGCTTGGCAGCAATGCGGCTAGGGCATGGGGGGCAACAGAACAGGCAGCACAGCTCGCTCACAGACAGGCCGTTCATCTTCCACTGCAAAGGGAAAGAAATTAGATGCACTCTCAGACCGAAACCCTTCATCCTCAGCTCACAGCAACAAACTGCATCGGCAAGATCAGTCACATCTCAAAGTACTACAGCACACGGCTGTCCAGGTACAGACCAGGCCGAGCGGCACGTGTGCGCAGCTTTACGTGTGTCTGGAGCCTCCGCAGATGCTACGTTTAAGACACGCATGAGCGGTTAATGGAGCGGGGGGGGGGACTCAAGCACCAGCCACTGAGAAGAACGTGAGGCGGCGTGTGCTTGTGGAGTCTGGGCATGGCGTCGCCGAATCAACACGCGTGTGACAAAGGCTGGGAACAAAGGACAGTGCGGGTGGCCAAAGCGGTGAAACAACTGCCCAGCTGTCAACCGCAGCGTATCTGTCAAGGGAGAACGGAAGGATAAATTACCTGTTGCGGAGTTCCCGATAGATTCTTCGAAAAAAGTTTAAAAAAAAAAAAAAAAAAACAACAAAGGAGCTGTACGGTGGCAGGGAGAAGCTGAGCCAGTTACTGCTGCCCTGCACTACGCGCGAGACACGGGTGTGACATGGAGGGAGCTGCTGATGTCCGGTAACCATCAAATGACACCAAATTACAGTAAACAATAAAGCCCATGACCTGGGCAGGGACCAGGTCTCCAGGGGAATACTGGTCCCCAAGTGTCCCCTGCTTCACACTGCTGAGGGGACAGGAACAGACAGACCCCCGACTGGGAAGCACTGCACGCCTAACTGGAAAACGTTTTGAATGAAACGCGAATAGGTGGAATTCATTCGCCCAAATTAACTGAATGTGAAACCCAAGTCGGATGGATATTATGCATCGACTTGGACGCGGGGCGCCGAGCTGCTGGTTAAGGTCGGTCTGCTGAGCTCGGTTATGCCTAGTAGTCGTCTGACCACGAATACAGCCCAACTGACACCCCGCAGGACAGCGATTCAAAAGAAACGGTCCGGTTCGGTCCGGTCCGGTCCGGTCGGCGCAGAGCGGCACGAGCCGGGCTCTCGAGCCGCTGTCACGAGCCGAAGCGAAACGACAACGACGCCGCCGCCAGCAGCACTAAGCGCTGGTCAAAACACCGACTCCTCACACAAAACCTATTTCACGCGCGGACAGCAGGCTTAAAAAGTCCCGTCTGGCGGCGGACAGGAGAACAGCGTCCTGAATATCCGAGCGCACCATGAACAACTGCGGCTAGAAGACGACTTTCACGAATATGTGTATTTTGTTAATTAGTTATCCGGCTAATTGCTCGGCTCTCCTCCGGTCTGTCCGACCAGAGCCGGAAGTGATGACACCGGAAGTGACGGAGGGACAAATACTGTGAAATAAAATTTAAAAAAAAAAAAAAAAAACACCTTGCGCGTGTCGTAGATCGACTGTTCGGTAGTAGGAAGAATTACAATTTTATATTATTCATAAACGTAGCAGAAGGGCTGCGAGTTGCCGACGACTTCTGAGCGGGCTGGTTGTTACTCGGTGTGCTCATTTTCTTCGGCCGGTTGTGCGCGTCCAGTGTCTACGAACCACGCGGATTCACTTACTTTCCGGCATTTGCGCAATTGCTTTTTTGTAACGATAGTTATCAAAAGTCTCACAGTTTCCTAATAATCCTAACCTTAATGCAGAAACGTCAGAAGAGTGACAGTTTTGGGGAAATGCGTGAAAATAGCATCCGGCGTTTAGTAACTCGGACGTTGTTGCGAGACTCCACAGGAATCGGGCTGCGATCGAAGGGTGCGATTCATGGTGCTTCTTGGATGGCCACACCACGTGTTTTCCCCTCTCCACCCGAGGACTTGCACGCTTCCACGGACTCTTGTCATTGTAAATCTGCCTGCGAGACCCAGCTGTCACCGCGCTGACCCCCGCGCCGCCTTCCGTCTCGGGCCGCGGTGACCTGGGACCTGGAGGAGTTTCTTGCTGCCACGTTGTCGCTGCGCTCACAGCTTCTGTCCCACATCCCCACGTTACCTTCCCCGGACCTGCAGATGCTTTTATTCACAACAAAGCCGGGGACTTCACCTCGTACCGTGGCAGGGAGTCTTCTAAATATTACTTTAAAAAGTAAAGACAATTGTTAAATTTAAAATAAACTTTGTGATTTTATTATTTTAAGCATTTAGTTACACACCATACAATCCTAAAGGTTAAAATAATCAGAAAAAAATCATAATCATAATAAAACAAACCGGCAGAGTCTGATGGGGCTGACTGGTATTTTGAGTGACCAAGGTCTTCTTGGGGTTTCTAAGCTTTCCTCTGCACGACTGGGTTTCTCTCATTGTTCAACTTCCACAGAAGGTAAAATGCCGGATGTCGACCACAAGCCTGTTCTTCAATGGGACTGATAAGTGGACAGTGCGTTTTTGCGACAGAAGGTGTCAAGTGGAGACGTACGCTACTCGGAGACCTGCTAACCCCAAGTCGGATCGGCGTGGGATTAAATCAAATTGGCTTCACACCATTTCGGTGACTAAAAACAAGTTGAATATTACAAAAAGATTACGACGACGCCCCCGTGGGCTGCTCCTGGGTGCCCCCCTGGAAGGTCCACAGGGTTAATACCAGCTCAGCAATACCCCTGCAGTGGCTACATTCACATAGCTTCTTCACTCCTTTTCAAACATTTTTTGGGTGGATTAAGTACCTCTACATGCAACACAGGACAACAAATAGGCCGAATTTTGGAGTGACTGACCTCCACCCTGGGCCCGCTTTTCAACAAAACTCGATTATCTGAGGTCTCCAAGTCAGGAAGCTAGCACCCATGTTCATTACATATGCTACACGTCTCCTTAAAACAGGAGCGTAATGCAGAGTAGGACATTCAACAGTTAGTGCAGAATCTGAAGGTTTCAATTCAGTACAAACTAATTCATTTATAACACTCAACCTACCCAAGGCATGCAGCACATCACAGGCACTCAGCTGTCTTAAGCAAGTACTAATCAAAACTGCTAAACATGGAACGTGAAGAGGTGCTACCGGCTGCCTGAGTCGAAAGACTCCACGATCGTTTAGAAACACTTCAACAGCAAGATCAGGGATTTAAAGGCGGGGGGGGGGACTTAGCACTGGCCTGCCAACGTCTATTCTTCTCCAACTCTTTACGTGACCCTTACGATGGAGAAAATTCCAGAGCGGCTGTAGCTATGTATCTGTAAAGCACATATGTGCAAATTCACTGCTAGTTTCCTCAACAGTGAACAGACAGCACAATACTTTATACAGCACACATTTTATCAGCATTTGTAAAATGCGTCACAGTTCGAGGCCAAATAAAATGGCCATCTTATAAAGGGCTGGTTAGCCTTCCCACTATGGAGGTCAGTTTTCCACTGAAAGAACCAGACAAATGACATTCTGAGGACAACGGATGTACTGTACACGACCCTCACTGGAGCAGCTCGCAAAATGTCAACACACATCTTGTTTGTTTTCACATATTTCAGGAGGGTGCAGTTAAGAGGGAAAACTGGAATCGGACATTTCCGAGGGTAACTGGAGTTCTCCGAGGGGACCCACCCCCGCGAGCGGCAGATCTAAAACTCACAACAGTCCCTGCATTGTCTATCATATTGTTCAGAGAAAGTCCAGCTGCTTTCGGCTAATACTGACAAAACACTATGCACAAAATGCAACAAAATTCTCTTAACCCTTTTTTTAAACCACGCTTTACCTGATGACACTCCACATACGACTATACTAAACAGTAGCCATACAATATTTACACCTCAAAGCACAGTAGAGTCCCCAATAATTGGGGCTCAATCGAGCCATACACTGTGCTTAACGCCACGTATGAAACTACACACCTTTGTTTGGGGCTCGTGCATCTTACGGACAGACAAAAGCAGGTATCAGTGTCATTTCCAACACGTCCAGCTCCTCAGAAGCAGAAACAACAGTAAATTCAACGATGCGCTAAAGTCGGTTCGAAAAGCCAAGAAGGGCCCTGTAACCTCAAGCAAGGTACTTCAACTTAACTCGCCCAAGATGTATCCAGCCGTGTAAAAGGGCAAGAATGCAAGTTGTTTGTTTTGTTAGCTAAGCCACCATAACCAAGGATGCAATGTTTATGTTTAAAACCAATAGATGTAACACTATATGGGGACCATTTATCTCACTGGTTATTTGTGGCTTGGTCCCTTACAATAATCCACTGGGATATTAAAGAAAAATTAATTTTACAGTTCTGTGACTGAAAAATTACAGTTCAAATTAATAAAGCATGCTGTGTCATAATTGAAAATGACAAATTTATCTTAACATACACTTCAGTTTTCAAATAAACTTTTTAAAAAAGCATAGATCACAGTATTTTGACAGTATCTGGGCTATGCAAGAATTTGTATAATAAATTGCAGTAAGTTGTGCCTGGATTCACCAACAACATAATATTCATTCTCTTTATCCATACTATTGTATTAACAGGACTCTACTCATTATATCAAAACTTGTATTCCCCCCCCCCCCAAAGTTAGATAGACAATCAAAAAAATGCATAATTCAAAAGTTTGAGAAGCCAAAAAAAACAAACAAACAAAACAAACTTGGGACTCACTCACAAATGCATCCGATCTTCCAATACAAACCAGTCAAACGATAAAATAAATAGAATGCAATCACACAGTTCAATCTAGCTACAATATATTAATATAGATCTTCTGGTGTCATGTGGACTTAAAGAAAAAAGTAACAATCACTCAGTTTGGTCACACCACCGCCACCTCTGAAGGTTAACTCATTTAGTATGGCAGGTCAGAACAGCTGGGGTGCATCTTGGAAACAAACATCCTTAAGCAGATCCTCAGGCTAAGAGAGCTTTCATGTGGCAAATATCCTTAAAGTGTACAGCACTACAAATACTGCATTTTTCATTACACCCAGGATCACAACAGAAACTCACAAATCATGAGGAACATGTCAATTTAACCTGCTGTCAATGTTGATTCTGACTTACAGTATTACCTTGAAATATGTTTAATATTTGGGTAATATAAAAAAAACATACATACATCCAAACATTCAGGAGGGGAAAAGGGGTTTAAAACCTAAAGCCGTCCCTCTAAAGCAGTTTCAGATGCACACAAACATTACCGTTTCTCCCTCTCAAGTAAATTCTACAGATGAACACCCAAAATTAGCCAGTCAACCAGTCGCTTGAGGAGAGAAAGGGGAGGTAAATTGAGCAGGGCACGATCAGGGCCGCACCGCTACTCTCCATCTGCCCTGCTGTGAAGTACAACTGGAAAAAGTCTTTATCTGCCACCGTGTGTCATTCTTTCCGCCTTTGCACTGGCAAAAATTTGGTTTGCTCCTCACAGCTTCTGGATCTTTTCTGCCACCACAACAGGATTCTCCTTGCGGATGCGGGCGGCTGCTGCTCCCCGGTAGTCGTAGGGGCAGTCGTGTTTGTCAGAATAACGATGGATAGCACAGAAGAGGTTCCCGCAGCGGCAGTCAAAGCCTGCAACGGCAAGACAGACTGAAGACTGACTGCATATTAGCATGACAGGGTCACACTTGTTTATATGCCTTTACAACAGGGGGGGGAGTAGAGATCTGGAAGAAACGCAGAGGTACTGCTTCATGGCTTGGCTTTTAACTGACAACCAGAATTCCTACCTGTTAGACCCACTTTCTTCCGACAGGTGAAGCAGCGGTTCTTCTTCTTACTCTTATCAGGGGTCTGGTCTCCATCAGAAGGAGCCTGGGCTGCTTCTAAAGCCGGTCCTGCTAAAAAGAACAGCATTCTTTGGATAAAACCCCACAGAGCACTTAATCTCACAGCCACAAGTTCATACATGTTCTTGCATGTTGTACTACATTACACATCTGATGAGAATCCTGGGCCCTTACTTGTCACGAAAGAAAAATCAAGTCAAGGCAGCAAAACCTGTACAATTTTGGCATTTCTGGAGCAGGTCTTTGATAAGGACAACAAAAGCCATCCTAAGAGATGATGAAACAATAATGTGTTGCCGAAAGTCACAGGTTGTGACCTGGCCTTCTATTTTAAAACAATTCGGAACACGGCAAGTCAGGTGGGGAATCTAAAAATAATAACCTGTCTATCCATTACAACGTCTGGCATTTAAATTGCTTTTCTGTAAACTATGAGAACTTTAGACAGCACTTTCAGCCTTAGGATTATTTGACACTCTCACACTCCAGCAGTGGGTAAATTCAGCTGTTTGTTCACAGCACACACAGTATTTCATTAGTGGGCTTTAGAGAAGCTTGAAACGTCCTCAAAACCAGGGGTTATGGACAAACTATGCCAATTAGTTGAATTAGAAGAAAACTGACAGACGCGGCCAAAATTAACGTATAACCAGGCTGAGTTCAAGAAACCAAGCACCGCATTGGAAACTGAACACTAGAAAAGTCGGCATGATGTTCTGTGTGAATTCAACCAGTACAGTACTTGTATTTTTTAAGTTAAAACATCCCCTGTGAACGAGGGGCATTTGAAAATATATCCACTGGCAATCGCTCCTAAAATCCTGTTTTCTGGAGTAAAAGCATAGGGTTCTTTACCATTTCACGAGTAAACAGGGAGAATGCACACAAACCACAGTACGGTTCAAATACCTGCTAAGAGGATTATCTTATTTGAATGTTGTGTGCATGTCCACCCAAGGATGCATTTCACAGCTGTACTAATCCAGAAGTTAAAACTGAAGCGGCTCTTTGCCAATTTAAATCTGCCAGAAGTTCAGAAAACTAATCAAAGCTGACAAAATAAATTACACATAACCACATTTTCACTTACCTTTTTAACTTGCTGTTTTGAAACACAATGAGCAGAAAAACAACACAAGACTCACAGGTGTACCAAGTGCTTTTTAAAAACACCTCACCTTTGGGACTGGGAGCCCCTTCGCCTTCTTCTTCCACCTCTGCTCTGTCAGAATCAGTGGCAATGCTCTCCTGGTTGATGCTCATAGCAGTCATCTGCTGGGTAACAGGGCTGGGGGAGCTGGAATCAGACAGCAAAAATCACTAATCGTAACAATACGCCAGGCAGCATAACGCTAAAAACAGAAATAAAACTTCAGATCTTCTACAATGAAACACACACACTTAAGAAATGTTTATTTGAATCTGCTTTGGTATTTGACCAACTCCAGAACACGTTCCTCTCTGCATACCTCGATTTCCTTTCTTCTGACTGGACGGAGTCCTCTGCACAGGGTTCAGGGATGCTGCCTACAGTAAAGCTAATGCCCTCAGAGGACCCTGCAGCTACAGAAACGGACAAAGCAACACAGGAGCCATTTGAGCACACGATCGGCACCGGTGTAACACTCAACATTATTACCGTCAGGCTAATCCCTTTATCCAATGTATCTTTCAATGCTGCATTTTGTTGCTGACTAAGCGTTTACACGGTCGCAGAGTAACAAGCGCGTGTTGACAATCCACAGAAACGTGGTGCTGCAGTTAACAGAAGATCCACGTAGGACCGGAGTGACGGAACACTGACGAACAACCAACCGACGACCCGCAGGTGAACGGCATGGCAGACGGGTCTTTGAAGGGTGACGGGTTCGACGACGAGTCCTGACCTTTCTCGCCGGGGGGGCTGGCACGGCCCCCGGCCTGCTGCCTCTGAAGGTGCTCCTTGTAGCACACGGAACACATGCCGTTGGTGCGGGGGCTGCCATAGAACCCACAGCCCATGGTACACAGCATGGGCACCTGCGTCTGGTTGGTTTCCTGAGCCATGTTCCTCCGCAGATCTGCAAACACACAGGAGGGGGTCAGCGCACCTGCACACAGAGGACACGCGACTCACCTGAGCACAAAGTTTCCCCACGACACACTCTTTCCTGCACACGGCCACATTCTTCCGCTTGTCAGCGACCGCCGTGTCCTTAAACCGCACCGACACGCATTCAGAGACGAGGCGTGAAGGGAAAAGCCGGGCGCTGGGCAGGTAACCGCTCGGCGCAGAGGGACAACAAAGGGAACCGTCCACCCCGCGTCGGCGACGATCCTCCTCACGAAGCCACTTCTGAGCGAGTCAGGCGACCCAAACCGGCCGCCGACGACGGACGATACGCCGCGGATTAACTACTGAACCGGGGGAGAAAGTGCGGGAGCGGGTGGGCTGCCTCATACCCACCGGGTTTCTCAGCAATTCCCGCAACGTTTGCGACCCGTCCACGACTGAAGGAAACGTGCGGCGAGCAACAGTTTTCTTTTCCGAAATATCGCTTCAAAGAGACACGTCTCCTCAAAACAAGTGCTCGAGTTAATGTACTGTCGCTCCTGAGACACAGAAACAGAGCCCGGCTGCTCGCTTCGTCCGACGAGCCGCGGTTGGAACCCAGGAAGGCTCACAATAAAGCAATGGCGGTAGTGACGACACTCGGGCCGACTGGGTTCTCGCCGCCCGCCCGCCTGTCCGCCCGAGCGACAAACACGCCGATTCCGTCGAGCGGTACTTCCGAGTCCGCCGTACCTCTCAGAGGGGACTCCGAAGGGCGACAGCGAGCCTCGCGGGTACAAACAGGCGACCGGGGCCTCGGGCGCGCACAGCCTCCTCAGGACACCGTCCTGGATCCCGACATGACAAACAAGCGTGACGTCATGTTTCCGCACGGCGTCGGCTGAACGGAAGAAGGACGTCTGGGGGGGGGGGCGCGAGGAGCCGCGAGGCGCGGCGCGCGCCTTTGACGGGCTTCACGCTTCTATTTAAACTGCTGGTAAACGGAACACAGCGCGCGTATAAACGCGGATCGGGGTCCGCACAACCTGGACACGCTGGTTAGCGGCACACTTAGCATGTTGCCCCCCGCACCGAAACTAATTTAAATAAAATAAATAATTAAATGAATTGAAACGGAATCTAGAGCATCACGCACCGGAATCTCGCCGAACCACCTTTTCCCCGCAACGCTGTGGACAGACGAGGGACCGATAGCACCCACTGAGCAGGGCTGGGGGTCCTACGTGCACCGCAGCTGCTCCAACCTCAAAAACGAACAGTTCGTATATATTTACATATGAACCGCGACCACAACTCAAGAAGAGCTGGTCTCTGGGCCGAAAGCGGCATGAAGTGTCACAGCTCAACACGTTTAATAATAACTACACCACAATAAGGGACCAGCAAGTGACCCGCCAGCGGAGACATGAGGGAAAGTGAAACCCTGAGACCCCAAAGGCCTGTATATCGATGCTGTATTTTGAGAGACACAGGGTGTCATAGAAAGACACAAGAACGAAACACATGGAGACACGCAGATCTTTGTTAGGCTGCTGTGCGCTTCAGTTTACAGACAGACAATGTTGTTCTATAAGAAAAACTGACATTTTATAAACGTGTGACACTTTTGAAAGTAGACTCCAGATGACGACTGTACTATGTGGGAAAAGTGAATATGCGCAAAGGTTTTACTGGTTTTACCTACTTTCTGTGCCACAGCCTGAGCTGAAAACACACTGGTATTTATTACACGTTTCTGTGATCAATCATCTTATAGGCAAAAATTGCCACAGTGTAACAGGTAAGAGGTGTTAATTGTGAAAGTGTGGTGTATGAGTTTTAAATGTTTTAATCTTGTAAGTTCTTTTGTTTGCAGTCCTGTTTTTAATGATATTTTTGTGTTTAGGATAGTGTGCAATATGTAGACTACGACATCGACAGATATTTACGATATGAACAAACCGTGAACATTTTGTTAAGACTGGTGAATTTCATGTACAAAGTGTGAGATTTTTGTTCCATTGTAGTGGTTCAAATGTGCTGGTTATTGCTAATGTTTACAGAATCTTTGGAATACCATAGGATGTTGAAGTTTAATTCGGGAGAGTTGGACTACTTAAATCCAAGCTCCACAAGTGCATATTGTTTGTCTGAGGTAGTTCTATTGTGGAATTTAACTTTATTCAGTGAAGTTATTTGGAAAATACATACATGCAATCAGACAGAACACTTCATTTACTGTTATTGTTTCATCTCCGGTTACATATGTAGGAAAAAACTCTTCCAAACTGTACTATATTCACACTGTATTTTAACCCCAGAACAGCCAGAATCTCTAAATTTAGCTCCATACCTCATTTAGAGAGTAACACGTAAGAGAAAATGGGTAAAAACCACATTTGCTTAATTCGGCAATGTCTCCATGGTAGGTAGGCTGTGTTAATGTAATATTTACGGTTAGGACGAAGACACCTGTTTGAAAACTGCAAAAGGCCTCAGACTGATGACATGAAGGTTGTGCTGGGGTTCCCACTCCCGCCCTGGAGAAGGTACTGACGCTGAATTGCTCCAGTAAAAAAAATACCCCCCTGAAATCATATTCAAACTCATAAATTGCTTTGCAAGTTTGATTTGAAAACTGAGTTATGGGCGCGTAGTGACCGGGGGACGTTGCTGACCCTGGGACTAATTCCAAAAAGAAAACCGCTTCCTATTTGACAGGTAACTGAAAATCTTTAGTGATAACTGCGTCGGAGCCTTTGGTCAAATAAAGGTAGCAAAAAAGAAAACAGGATAAATCCAGAGGTGGTCTTTCATGCTCTGACCACAGCGAACTGCTGTGCACTTCTGTACACCTGCATATCCTCACAACAGGTAGATTTTACATACCGACTCACCTTATTCTGTGGGCTGTGGTATCAGAAACTACTTCTGAGTGTCACAGAAGCACAAGTAACCGATCGCTGTAGCCATAACCATCTCCTGTATTGCTCTTCTCATTTTATTGCAGCTTTACATTTTCTTAGTTTGCTTTATGACCAAAACACTTCCAAAAATGGTTTGTAAAGTTTAAAGAAGATTAAAAAAAGTGAAATGGATTAAAGTGCATTCAGGTTTGTTCAGACTTTTCCACAGATGTAAAGTACAACATGGAGGACCAGCTTTTGGAAGATAATGGAAGTAATAATTTGAGACAAATATCATTTAAAGTGAAACAGCAGGTTAAACTAACAGTATAAACTGTTGGTAGACATTAGACAGACATTTTCCTTAGAATTTTTTTTTTTTTTTTTAGTAGAAGTTATTTTATTGGTGGGTCATTCTGCCCACAGCAAGTTGAAGCCCTAATTCTGAAATGACCCAGACACATTAACTGCTCTGGGGACACTTGTTCCAACAACCTCCCTGCGACCTCAGTGGCCTTGAGCTGGAGGCCCTTCGTGGCCCCCCTGCTGTGACTCCTCACCCTTCTCTGTGAGCTGGGGTGCAAAAGGCCCAACGAGCCAGTTGAGAGGTGTGTTGTGCAGGAGATACTCCACCACGCCGTCCATCGACTGCCGGACCTGCCAACGCAACAGGCGGCACATCAGCTCAGCTTTGTTTCTCACCCACTCCGTTTCCTTGGCGAGCACAGCAGGAGAGGAGGACCTACCTGTGTGAGATGATGGCGGCTCTGCTCCAGGAGGCGGGGGGACAACGTGCTGCTGCTGCTCAAAGACAAGTGAAGCTCCTCGGCAGCCTGGCGTGCATTTCCCAACTGCTCCTGCACGGCACCGGGGAGCCCCTGTGCGCTGGACACCACGCCGGCGCAGGCAGAGCGCAGCTGTCCACTCAGACCGCGCACCATGGAGAGAGTGCGCCACTCCAGCTGCTGCACACACACACACACACACACACACACACACACACACACACACACACACACACACACACAGCTAGTTAATTGTATGGAGAAACATGATCAAATGTGAACATGCTGCCCTATCATCATCCTCTCTGGCAGAAGCAGAGCTATAAAAGTTGATCAACAACACGAAATACTATCAAATCTCATCTGAAGAAGGTGTGCTGTGGACTGTGGAGTCGGTGCGGTGCTAAGCCGGGGGTGTAGAACAGAGTCCTCCTACCTCCTCTTGGCCTTTGCCAGCGTCGGCCTCCTCCTGCTCTTCCTTGCCCTTCGCCTGTCCCCCCTTCCACTCCGTCCAGCGCTGAAGCAGCTGCTCAGGCGCCCCCCCGAGATGCTGGTTGGCAGAGGCCAAAGCTGCCCTGGCGCTCTCCAGGAGGTCCAGGGTGGTGCCAATCTGACTCAAGGTGGTATGAGCGGCATCGCGGGCGTGTCGTGCCTTGCCCACCGAGTGGTACAGGGCGCGCTCGCGAACCTTGGCAGACAACTTGCCCAGACGGACAAAGTAGTTGGGGCCAGAGCCCCCCTCAGCAACAGCCTCCTCCGCCGGAAGGGACTCGGCGAGCTCCGCTGCCAGGGAAGAGGGACGTACAGGTCACCGTGACGTGCCGAGGGGCTGTCATCTCCCTCCTCATTACAGAAGAGCCCAGCCAGCAATCATTTTTGCTTTCACATCCACAGCACTTCACCCCCCCCAGGCAATAGGGAGTCTTACTGCAGGGCTGCAAATATACAGATAGACTAAATACGCCAAGTTTTAAAGTCATAAAGTATTTGAATACATACTGCTGTATTCTGCCAAAGTGAAACTGAAAACAGACGTCCGATTGAGCAGAAATTTCCGGAATGTGTCAACCACCTTTTCAGTTAATATACATACAAACGTCAGATTATAGAGGGGGCATCGATATCTCAGCACCATCCTTTCCCATCTGTCAGCACAGTAGCCTCGTCGCGACACTAAACTTATAACCCAGGACCCTGTGGGGGGGGTAATTGCTGTGGGCCTTGAGGATCTGACTCGGGTTTTAAATTTTTCCATTTTAATTAACGTCCCATTGGAGGCAGAAAAACCCCGTCAGGTGATATACAACCCAGGTAATTTCTTCCCACGAAGAACCAAGGCAGCAAAACGCAGCCCTTTGTGCCCCCCCTACTTACCCAGCTCCCGCTCGCTGAGGGGCAGGTTGTGGTCCACCCAGTCCTCAGAGCGCCTGAGGGCCTCATCCACCCCGCTGCTCACCATCTGTCCCACTCTGGTCCCCAACACTGTGTTCAGGCCTCCGCTGATTGCGACGCGGGTCAACTCCACACCACCCATCACCGCCCCCTTCACCACCTCCTTGGCCCCAGACACAGACTGGCGCACCATTCCCACCGTGTCCGACACGAGCTGCGGAAACGGACAAGACTGCAGGTAAAACGGGGTCCGCCCACCTCACCGCCACACAACGGCAGCTTGGTCTGTCTGTTGCCTCCGATTCACACCAGGATGAGTCACGAGGCGGATTCATCACTCGAGAGAACCTGCTGTCGCAGCCCATAAAAACAACCCCTCATTGGCCGCGGTCGCAATTATCAGCTGCGACAGACGCTCCTGGGCCGAGTGCCTGACCTTGTCGGCGGGCTGCTGCAGGATGGGGAAGTTCTGCTCCATCTTGTCCAGCCCCTTCATCGCATATTCGTTCACCACAGTAACTGGAACAGACGAGACCAGAGAGCGCTGAGAACGAGGGCGACCGACCCGGGCCGAGGGCACGTCCCTTCAGACGAGCGTCGCCGGCGGGACGCGTCCACGCCTGTGCCACTCACTCTGCGGCTCCAGCATGTCCAACAGGGGTTTGGAGCCGGCGCTAGCAGCGGCCCCCAGGGTGCGGACCCCGCTTTCCGCCACGTCCATGACGCCGCGCAGCAGGGGTACGCTATCCTTAGTGGTGCTGTACGCGCTGGACACCATGCCGCACGCAGACTGCACCAGGGGAAGGCTGCCGACCCGGGACACCATGCTCTGCAGGGGGGCACAGGTACAGTCACAGCGGCTGGAATTCTTTCGAAATATAGTTACACAGCCTGGTTCTTAAACTACGTTCAAACCCAAACAGCTGCAGGGTCAAATCCCTGACTGAACAGCTTCACGGGGGAAAATATCCCACCCTGGAAGTCACGTGTTCAAACGTGACAAGAAATACGAATGGAACTCCAGCAATATCTGCCAGCATCTCATCCACGGCAGAAATTCTGAAGGCGATTCTTACTGGTTGCCGATGCCCACAGACACCCAGACCGACATGCTGAGTAGCTTATTTCTCCCAACACCAAATATCACCGCACGTTTAAGGCGACGCCAGAAAATCACAGCTGTTGTAAGTTCACAAGTTTAACTGAAGGATATTTTGAGGAGACGGATCCCACCTGCTGCTCCTCGGTGTCCCTGACGTCCCCGGTCACCTCGCTGTCCGCCATGGCTCGTTCGTAGCTCCTGGAGGGACAGGTTGACCACATTCCGTTTTGCACATTTCTCTCTTTCTCCAGGCAGAACGAGGACATCAAACTCCTGTCTTTACAGGTATTCGGATTTCTGCACGGCTCCCGATTACTTTGTGGAGGCAGAAACTCACTTTCTGCACTTCAATTTGAAAATGAGGTTAAACTTTTTTTTTTTTTGCGATTCTGGTCTGAGAGAATTATAATCCGGCACCAGCGTTTTTTCAGGAATTTCATTCTGGAAACGCACGTGAGGATTCTGAGCTTTACACCGGTACTTTACCCTGCTCACACTCATCCACACAAGTGAAGGCTGCAGGTTTGGTTCACCGGATCCTCACGGATCCTGAAGTGGGTACCGGCCGAGCGGAGTGGCCCCTCCACACTCAAACAAGCGCTTATGGAAATGCAGACCCTTCTATCACAGAACGCGTTTCTTACTCAGCGAAACGGAAATTTCACCCATTTCAGACTTAACTTTAATCTGCTTTGACCAAAAGCGTTGGGACCGAGAGACACACTTGGAGCCTCGATCCCAGACAATCGTTGCCCCTCAGTGTTGTAAATCTGGCTCTTTTCTGTGTGTCAACAGCTATGTAACCGTGGCAACTTGGCCACTGGCCGGGTCTCTGACTCCTCCCTTTTGCCACAGGATCCAGACGACAGGGGTTCCTCCGGGGTGTTTTTACCACGGTCGCATTTCTTCCACCGTCTACACACCTCAGCCAGTCACAACCTTCAACTGCGGTAAACCCAACAGGGTAGTAGTTCTCATCTGAACAACTCCGGTTAAACACCTGCCTCACAGTTAATACAACAGGACCCTTTTTAGGACATGAGCCAACAACCTACTGGTTACAGAGCCATGTCCTTACAAACTAGGTTCCCTGCTGCCCCCCACCTATCATGAGGCCTGCAGTGTCCAGGTGAAGGGGTGACTCTGGAACTCAGGGACATGGGAATGGTGACACCACAGCAACGGTTCACCACACACACACACACACACACACACACACAGCCTCCAAAGGTTCCTGGAGAATTTGAATGCGGAGCTGTGCTCTGCTGCCAGTTGCTGGAATGCAGAAGAATGCAGAATGAGCTGAGGACGAGCTGCAGGGTCCAGCACTTGGAGACCAGAGAAGAGGCTAAGTGTGTGACTGGGGAGGGACAGAATGCCAAACAGCCACCTCTTTGACCCGCACAAAAACATCCGTGGCAGAAACGTGCCCCATCGCATGCACCTGGCCTCCCGTGGGGGGTAAACAGCACTCCGCTCATCGATAACCCGCTCAAAAGTGTGGAAACTGTCATCGGAAAGATTCCGGAATCTTCATCTAGCTGTGAAAGAGAACTGTCCCTAAAACTGAAAGGTAGCGGTGATTCAGTCTACATTTACATCTGACAAACAAACAAATCCAACTTTGAATAAGTCAAATTACACACAACAGAGGCCACATTTTTCTGGGGGGGGGGGGGGGCCCACAAGGAAAC